>CM077643.1:12061696-12081696 GCA_039707465.1 Rhabdophis nuchalis | reverse complement strand
TTCATTTTATTATTTTATTTATTTTATTTTATTTTATTATTTTATTTTATTATTTTATTTTATTCAGGTTTTCATCCTCCCTTTCTGCCTCAACAACACTCCGGGGAGCTGGCAGTAAGTTACCAAACATTAAGATCTTATTAAAATAAATAAATAACCCAACGGTTCAAACCCAAAGGGAGAAGAATTTAGTTTGACCCAAAGAGGAAGATTCTTTTCTTAAAAATAAAAACAAAAAACCAGGGGGTGGGGAAGGACCAGGTGGGACGGACAGGAATCGGCCCCCTTCTGGGGTCCAAATGGAAGGATTTGAGGGAGGAAACCTCCTTCTCCCAAAGACACAAATGACCCTGTGGAACTCATGGCCACCAGAGCTGCCGATGCTGCCGAAGGCGGATTAAAATCAAGGATGTGGAGAATTAGTCAGGCACGGCACTCCATCAGGCATCTAATAATAAAAGTTAATTTGGCATGCATCTTTCCGTGCAGGCGATCCGTGGGCCCAGGGCTTGTGGTGCGTGGGCCGGGCACCATAAAAGGCAGCCAGAAAAGCTGGACGGGCAACTTTGCTTCACTTCTTCCTTCTTCTTTCCTTCGCAGGCTGTTTCTATCTCTCTCTCTCTCCTTGATTGGACGGGCATCGTTGGAAGCTGCCAAGATGCTGCAGGTTTTCTCCTATCTCAGCTCCGAGGTCGACTGGTGCGAAGCCAACTTCGAGCGCTCCGAATACATCGCTGAATATTACAACACGGTAACTCCTCCGTGGGAGAATCTCTTGGCCTGAGGGTGGGGGTGGGTGGGATATTAGGGGGTGCTGGGTGGGTGTTCCATCGCGGGAGGTTTTCAGGAATGGGGTAGACAACCGTTGGATTGGGATGGGATGACGGTCTCCTGAGCAGGGGGTTGGACTAGAATCAGGGGTCTCCAACCTTTGCAACTTTAAGTCTGAAGGACGTCAGCTCCCAGAATTCTCCAGCCAGCAAAGCTGTCAGTGTCAGGGCCTGGGCCAGGGGTCTCCAACCTTTGCAACTTTAAGTTTGAAGGACTTCAGCTCCCAGAATTCTCGAGCCAGCAAAGCTGTCAGTGTCAGGGCCTGGGCCAGGGGTCTCCAACCTTTGCAACTTTAAGTCTGAAGGACTTCAGCTCCCAGAATTCTCGAGCCAGCAAAGCTGTCAGTGACAGGGCCTGGGCCAGGGGTCTCCAACCTTTGCAGCTTTAAGTCTGAAGGACTTCAGCTCCCAGAATTCTCGAGCCAGCAAAGCTGTCAGTGTCAGGGCCTGGGCCAGGGGTCTCCAACCTTTGCAACTTTAAGTCTGAAGGACTTCAGCTCCCAGACTTCTCCAGCCAGCTTTGCTGGGAGCTGAAGTCCTTCAGATTTAAAGTTGCAAAGGTTGGAGACCCCTGGACTAGATGACCCAGGAAAAGTACAGAGAAGAGTAACCAAGAAGGACTGGAGTCTAAAACCTACGATGGACGGTTGCAGGAACTGGGCATGGCTAGTGAAGAGAAGGACCAGGGGAGACACGAGAGCAGCCTTCCAGTATTTGAGGGGCTGCCCCAAAGAAGAGGGAGTCAAGCTATTCTCCAAGGCACCTGAGGGTAGGACAAGAGGCAATGGGTGGAAACTAATCCAGGAGAGAAGCAACATAGAACTGAGGAGGAATTTCCTGACAGTTATAAGAATTAACCAGTGGAACAGAAGTTGCCTCCAGAAGTTGTGAATGCCCCAACACTGCATGTCTTTAAGAAGATGTTGGATATCCCTTTGTCTGAAATGGTATAAGGTTCCTGCCCACGCAGGGGGTTGGACTAGAAGACCTACAAGGTCCCTTCCAACTCTGCTATTGTATTGTATTGTATTGAGTCAAGCTATTTTCCAAGGCCCCTGAGCGCAGAACAAGAAGCAACGGGTGGAAACTAATCCAGGAGAGAAGCAACTTAGAACTGAGGAGGAATTTCCTGACAGTGAGAACAATGAATCAGTGGAACAGCTTGCCACTAGAAGTTGTGAGTTGCTCCAACACTGCAAGTCTTCAAGAAGAGGTTGGAGAGCCATTTGTCTGAAGTGGTGTAGGGCTTCCTGCCTAGGCAGGGAGTTGGACTAGATGACCTCCAAGGTCCCTTCCAACTCTGCTATTGTATTGTATTGTAAAGAGACATTTCCTGGCAGTAGAACAATTAATCACTGGAAGAGAAGTTGCCTTCAGAAGTTGTGGGAGCTTCATCTCTGGAGGCTTTCAAGAAGAGACTGGACTGCCATGTGTCAGGAATGGTGGAGGGTCTCCTCTTTGGGTGGCGGGGTTGGAGTAGATGACCTCCAAGGTCCCTCTCAACTCTGTTCATCTGTTAGATAGAGATAAGATTAGGTAGGTAGGTACTATATGAATGTAGGTAGGTAGATAGATAGATAGAATGATAGATTAATGGCCTGGAGGCTAAAACCTTTGAAGAACAGTTGCCGGATTTGGGGTTGGCTAGAGAAATGATGGAATTGGGGTGTGTGGGCGATAGCACATCGGAGGGGCTGCCACAGAGAGGAGGGGGTCAAGCTATTCTCCAAGGCCCCTGAGGGCAGGAGAAGAAGCAACAGATGGAAACTGACCAAGGAGAGAGTCAACCTGGAACTAAGGAGGAATTTCCTGACAGGGAGAACCATCCACCCATGGAAGAGAAGTTGCCTTCAGAAGTTGTGGGAGCTTCATCCCTGGAGGCTTTCAAGAAGAGACTGGACTGCCCTCTGTCAGGAATGGTGTAGGGTCTCCTGCTTGGGTGGCGGGGTTGGACTAGATGACCTCCAAGGTCCCTCCCAACTCTATTCTGTTGAAGTACTCAAGTGTCTTCAGGTTGAGAAACCCTTGGCAAACACCCCATTCCTTGTTCTGCCCAGGTGGGCGCCATAGTTCCTGGTGGGGGTGGGGGTGTCAAAGAGTGGGTGCCACCGACTTTGCCCCCTCTGACGGATTTGCCCTCTGTGGGTTTCTAACATTGTTAATTCTTTTTTGTCTCTTCCTCTTCTCCTTCTTTCCTCCCTCCCTCTCTCCTTCCCTCCATTTTCCTCCCTTCCTTCTTCCCTTCCCCCTTCCTCCCTATTTTCCTCCCTCCCTCCCTCTACCTCCATTTCCCTCCCTCCCTCCCTCCCTCTCCCTGCCTCAATTTTCTTCCTTCCTCCTTCCCTCCATCTCTCTTCCTACCTATTTTTCTTCCTTCCTTCCTCCCTCCCTCCAATTTTTCTTCCTTCTTTCCTTCCCCCTTCCTCCCTATTTTCCTCCCTCCCTCCCTCTACCTCCATTTCCCTCCCTTTTTCTCCCTCTCCCTGCCTCAATATTCTTCCTTCCACCTTCCCTCCATCTCTCTTCCTACCTATATTTTACTTCCTCCCTTTTCTTCCCTCCCTCCCTCTTTCTCCCTCCTTCCCTCCCTCCCTCCCTCCCTTTTTCTCCCCCTCCCTGCCTCAATATTCTTCCTTCCACCTTCCCTCCATCTCTCTTGCTACCTATATTTTACTTCCTCCCTTTTCTTCCCTCCCTCCCTCTTTCTCCCTCCTTCCTTCCCTCCCTCCCTCCCTTTTTCTCACCCTCCCTGCCTCAATATTCTTCCTTCCACTTTCCCTCCATCTCTCTTCCTACCTATATTTTACTTCCTCCCTTTTCTTCCCTCCCTCCCTCTTTCTTCCTCCTTCCCTCCCTCCCTCCCTCCCTCCCTCCCTCCCTTTTTCTCCCCCTCCCTGCCTCAATATTCTTCCTTCCACCTTCCCTCCATCTCTCTTCCTACCTATATTTTACTTCCTCCCTTTTCTTCCCTCCCTCCCTCTTTCTCCCTCCTTCCCTCCCTCCCTCCCTCCCTTTTTCTCCCCCTCCCTGCCTCAATATTCTTCCTTCTACCTTCCCTCCATCTCTCTTCCTACCTATATTTTACTTCCTCCCTCCCTCCCTCCCTTTTCCTCCCTCCCTCCCTCCTCCAGATCAGCAACGTGGCCTTCTTCATCCTGGCCCCCATGATGTTGTGGCTCAACACCGATTATATTGGCTACCGTCCCATACCCATTCGGGGTTTCGTCATCTTGCAGCTGTTTATTGGTAGGTGAGCAGGGAGGCTCCGGCATCAGCAGGCGGCCAGGCCCGTTTCCCCCCACACACACACATTCAGCCCTGAGGGGGAGCCCCCTCTTCTGTTTTAAGGCTAGATAAACAGATAAACCGAGTTGGAAGGGACCTTGCAGGTCATCTAGTCCAACCCCCTTGCCCAAGCATCTGCCTCTACCTAGGATCGAACTCACAACCTCCTGATTGGGAGGCAAGAACTGTCCATTGCCAAGCGAGACAGGTGACCTTTGCCCCATTTTACGGCCCTTTCTTGACACCGTCGTTAAGCGAATCGCTGCAGTTGTTCAGTGAGTCTCACGGTTGTTAAGCGAATCTGGATTCCCGGATGGACTTTGCTCGCCAGAAGGTCGCAAAAGGGAGAAATCACGTGACCCCCGGGATGCTGCGGCGGTCATAAGTCAGAGTCAATTGTCAAGCGTTGTAAAATGAGGCGAAGCCCCGCCGTCTCCCTTAGCAACCTAAATTTGAGGCTCAATGGCAGCCGTGCGTCGAGGAAGCTACCTGTAGGAAGGACACTTTTGGGGAAAGCACGGTCCTCATCTTACGACTGTAATGGAGCCTGCCTGTTACGGCGGTCATAAAGCAGGCCATTGATCTGATGTTATGACCTTTTTTCCAACGGTCGTTAAAGGGTTCTGAGGATGGGGCCTCATTGGCAGCCCAGGTGCGAGGAGAGGTCCTGCTGGAGCCGGGGGTTGGACTAGAAGACCTCCAAGGTCCCTTTCCAACTTGGTTACTCCGTTAAGTGGCCCTTCTTCCTCCCCAGGCGTCTTCTCCTTCTATTACCACATGACCCTGAGTTACGCCGGGCAGCTCCTCGACGAACTCTCCATCCTGTGGACCCTCTGCGTCTCGTACGGCTTCTGGTTCCCCATCCGCTATTTCCCCTCCTTCATCAAAAACAGGTAAGGAAGACACCGCCCCTCCCTCACGAAGGGCAGAGGGGCAGAGGGTGGGGAGGGGGCCTTCTCTGGACCCCAAAGTCCAGCGTCTGGGACAGGGGATCAAAACTGCAGCAACCTAGAACTAAGAAGAAAAATCCTGACAGTGAGAACAATTAGTCAGTGGAACTGCTTGCCACCAGAGGTTGTGGGTGCTCCAATACGGGAGGTTTTTAAGAAGATGGCTGGAGAACCCTTTGTCTGAAGGGGTGGAGGGTTTCCTGCCTAAGCAGGGGGGTTGGACTAGAAGACCTCCGAGGTCCCTTCCAACTCTTGTTATTCTATTCTGTTCTATTCTCATTTCATATTCTATTCTATTCTTTTATTCCATATTCAATTCAATTCAATTCCATATATTCCATTCCATTCTATTCTATTCTTTTATTCCATATTCAATTCCATTCCATTCCATTTTTTCTATTCCATTTCATTCCATTCCATATTTTCTGTTCTATTCTATTCCATTCTGTTCTGTTCCATTCCGTTCCGTTCCATTCCATTCCATTCTTCCATTCTATTCTGTTCCATTCCATTCCATATATTCCATTCCATTCCATTCTATTACGTTCTGTTCCATTCCGTTCCGTTCCATTCCATTCCATTCTTCCATTCTATTCTGTTCCATTCCATTCCATATATTCCATTCCAATAAAAATGAAAATAATAAAATAAAAATAAAATAATAAAATAAAATAAAAAAAAAGTATAGGCGCCTGTTTGCGCTTCTTTTTTTTTCCCCTCCTCTCCCCGAAGCCTAAAGTTAGACCCTTTTTTAAAAACTGGGAGAATTTTCTTTCTAGCGTCTGACTCTGCGAGCGAGTCACCGACCGACCCCCGTGCGTCCCATCGCCGACTCCAGCTCGGCGGGCGAAGGGGCGAAGGGGCGAACTGGGAAGCTGACGCACCCGAAATCTGGTAAGGCGGAGCGAGCGGGCGGTGTGTGTGTGTGTGTGTATGTGGCAGGGTTGAGGGAATGGCGAGCGGCGGCTGCATCCCTGGAGCTCGGCTAGGCGAGGGCTAGAAAGGCGGAGCGAGCGGGTGGTGTGTGTGTGTGTGTGTGTATTTATTTATTTATTTATTTTTGAAAAATCCGCGAATGAGTGAAGCCGCGAATAACGAGGCCGCGAAAAACGAGGGATCACTGTATTACGTTCTGTTCCATTCTGTTCCGTTCCGTTCCATTCTCAAGGTTCTAGTTATCATCTTTAAAGCGCTCCATGGCTCGGGACCTAGCTATTTGCGGGATCGGATCCTGCCCCATACATCCACACGGCCTATTCTCTCCCACAGAGAGGGACTACTCCGGGTGCCGTCCACTAGACTTTGTCAGCGGGCGACGCCCAGGGGAAGGGCCTTCTCTGTGGCGGGCCCAGCCCTCTGGAACGACCTTCCCCCCGACATTAGAACAACCACGGACCTCCGCTCCTTCCGTCTAAAACTAAAAACATATCTTTTCTGCTTGGCCGGCCTAGGGTAGTCTCTCTATCTATGGGGTTTTTAGTAAACTTAGCTGGGGATTTTAGTGAATTTTAACTGGGAATTTTAGCACAGGGATAATGTTTAATTTGCTTTTAATTATGTGTGTATATTTATTGTTTTTTACCTTCCCTGTGCACCGCTCCGAGTCCCCTCGGGGAGAGGGAGCGGTCTACAAATTAAAATTTATTATTATTATTTATTATTATTATTCTTCCATTCCATTCTTCCATTCCATTCCATTCCATATATTCCATTCCATTCCATTCCATTCCATTCTATTCTGTTCCATTCTTCCATCCCATCCCATCCCATTCCATCCCATTCCATTCCATTCCATTCTTCCATTCCATTCCATTCCATATATTCCATTCCATTCCATTTCATTCCATTCTATTCTGTTCTGTTCCATTCTTCCATCCCATCCCATTCCATCCCATTCCATTCCATTCCATTCTTCCATTCCATTCCATATATTCCATTCCATTCTATTCTGTTCCATTCCGTTCCGTTCCATTCCATTCCATTCCATTCTTCCATTCTATTCTGTTCCATTCCATTCCATATATTCCATTCCATTCCATTCCATTCCATTCTATTCTGTTCTTGTTTTGAAAAAGTTTTATTGGTTTTTACAAAAAAATAATTTTTTTTTAAAGGAAAAAGGTATAAGGTAATACAAAGATATTTTGAGGACATCTCTGTCGGAGGTGTCGGCCCCCTCCGAGACTTCTTACAAAAAAAAAAAAGATAAGATAATACAAATCATTTTTCATTTCCCTACAAAGTGGAAAGAGATACAAATATATCAGTTTATATTCATGCAATCAATCATTAATTCTGTAAACATCCAAATAGCAGTTACACTATATAGAAAAAAGTCATTTGTGAGATCTAAGTCTTTTAGCAATTGTATCTTCCTCTCCCTGACCTCCAGTGGGCGGAGCCGTGGCCCCCTCTGCTCCCCCATTTTCATCCTCCAGGATTGGGGAATGTTTTTTAAGAAAGGCTTCCGCCTCTGCAATTGTTTTAATTCCCACCCTTCCTCCCTCCCAGAACACTAACATTCCCTCAGGCATCAACCACTTGAACCACACCCCCTTTTTATATAATCTTTTTGATAAGAAGGAATATTTCCTCCTTATTTCTCTAATCTTTTTCGGGATCTGTTTCAAAATGGCAATCTCAGTCTGTTGGTATATTAAGGGACCGTCTCTTTGTGCTCTCAGGATCCCATCCCTCGTTGACCTTCTTACAAATTTAATATGTATCTCTCTGGGTACCTCATTTATTCTAGCATATGCTGAGTTAATTCTATAAATCAAATCGATGTCCCCCCAAATATGCTCCTTGCTCTGTTTAGTGTAATCTGCTAACATCGTACACATTAAATCTTTCAAATCTTCAGAAGCAACTTCAAGAACATTTTGAAACCTTAAAAAGTAAGACATCCTTTCAAAATCCATCCTAGACATATGACTAGCTAAATCCACAATTTGCCTTTGAGAATTTTTTATCTCTCCCCTCATCTCAGCCGTCCCCCCCTCCAATCCATCAACTCTTTGTTTATTTTCCATTAGTGCTTTCTGTGTCTCCAAAAGTTCCAATTTTGAGCTAACATTGTCTTTCCGGATTTCTTTTATTTCTTTCATAATATTTTGAAGAGTTTCCTCTATTGCTGATAACTGTGTAGCTTCCACCTCTGTTTTTTTGGATAACATTGAAGTAATCTTGGCTTGATGTGGCTGCTTTTTTGAAGCCATAATGAAAGTATTAAGTTCTTGTCACTAATATGGCGTCTGTTGGAGAGGTAGTCCGTGAGGTGAAGAGAGAGCAAAAGTCAATATCCAAATTCAAAGTTCAATTTGCTTGCAGTCCAGAGAGAGAACAATTTTTAAAAGCAATCAAATAAAAAGAAAGAAGGCACATCTGGGAAAGGTCCTAATAGTCAATCAAATCAATCCACTGTTAAAGAGTTCAGTCCCAAGGACGAGGGAGTGTCAGCAAATTTCCAAAGTGAACATTTTCTGCTGAGAACAAAGGAACGCCATCTTCCCCGCCCCTCTGGAAACCGCAGAGATCTGGTGAAAGTTCATTTCAGTTGTTGCCAGACAAAGATACAAAATATCATTGAAATTCTTAAAGTAAAAGACTTTCACCATTCTATTCTGTTCTGTTCCATTCCGTTCCGTCCCATTCTATTCCATTCCATTCTTCCATTCCATTCTTCCATTCCATTCCATTCCATATATTCCATTCCGTTCCATTCCATTCCATTCTTCCATTCCATTCCATTCCATATATTCCATTCCATTCCATTCCATTCTGTTCTGTTCCATTCTTCCATCCCATCCCATTCCATCCCATCCCATTCCATTCCATTCCATTCTTCCATTCCATTCCATATATTCCATTCCATTCCATTCCATTATATTATATTCTGTTCCATTCCATTCCATTCCATATATTCCATTCCATTCCATTCTATTCTATTCTGTTCCGTTCCATTCCATTCCATTCCATATATTCCATTCCATTCCATTCTATTCTGTTCTGTTCCATTCTTCTATCCCATTCCATTCCATTCTTCCATTCCATTCTTCCATTCCATTCCATATATTCCATTCAATTCCATTTCATTCCATTCTATTCTGTTCTGTTCCATTCCGTTCCGTTCCGTCCCATTCTATTCCATTCCATTCTTCCATTCCATTCTTCCATTCCATTCCATTCCATATATTCCATTCCATTCCATTTCATTCCATTCTATTCCGTTATGTTCCATTCCGTTCCATTCCATTCCATTCTTCCATTCCATTCCATTCCATTCCATATATTCCATTCCATTCCATTCCATTATATTATATTCTGTTCCATTCCATTCCATTCCATATATTCCATTCCATTCCATTCTATTCTATTCTGTTCCGTTCCATTCCATTCCATATATTCCATTCCATTCCATTCCATTCTATTCTGTTCTGTTCCATTCTTCTATCCCATTCCATTCCATTCCATTCTTCCATTCCATTCTTCCATTCCATTCCATATATTCCATTCAATTCCATTCCATTCCATTCTATTCTGTTCTGTTCCATTCCGTTCCGTTCCATTCCATTCCATTCCATTCTTCCATTCTATTCTGTTCCATTCCATTCCATTCCGTTCCGTTCCGTTCCGTTCCATTCCATTCCATTCTTCCATTCCATCCTTCCATTCGATTCCATTCCATATATTCCATTCCATTCCATTTCATTCCATTCTATTCCGTTCCGTTCCATTCCATTCCATTCTTCCATCCCATCCCATCCCATCCCATCCCATCCCATTCTTCTATTCCATTCCATTCCATATATTCCATTCCATTCTGTTCCATTCCATTCTTCCATTCCATTCTAATGTCATTGTCTCTGCTGGAGGTGTTGGATGGGGGGGGGGGGGAAACATCTGGAGCCAGAGATGGGCAAAGAGACTGCTCCAAGTGGCTCCCTTTGGGTTTAACATGTGTGGACTTCGACTCCCAGAATCCCCCTGGGGTGAAGCCCCCCCCCCCGCCTTAAAGCACCCACGGCTGAGAAATGCTCCACCAGACAAAGGAAGGGCTGGTTTTGCAGAGAACGCTTGCACCCCCCTCCTCCCCCTGACCCACAAAAACGCTCCAATGTGCTGCACCCCCTCAGCCTTAAAGGCTGCGCATTGCCCCCACCCACGGCTGTCCTCCAAATGGGCATTGGCAACTTTTTGGGATGGTGTCCTGCGGACTGGCGGCAGCAATCTTGCTGGGGGGGAGGGGAAGGAGAGAGGAAGAAGGACAGAAGAGGAAAGGAGGAGAGGAGGAGGAAGGAAGAGGAAGGAGAGGAGGAGGGGGAGGAGGAGGGGGAGGAGGAGAAAGAAAGGTTAAGAGGGAGGCAAGGAAGAGGAAGAAGGAAATGAGGAAGAGGAGGAGAGGAAGAAGAGGGGAAAAGAGATGGAGAGGAGAGGAGGAGGAGGAAGAGGAAGCGGAGGAGAGGGAGAAGAGGGAGGATAGAGATGAGAAGAAAGAAAGAAAGAAAGAAAGAAAGAAAGAAAGAAAGAAAGAAAGAAAGAAAAAAAGAAAGTTGAGGGGAGGAGAGGAGGAGGAGGAGAAGGAAATGAGATTGAGGAGGAGAGGGAGAAGGGGATGAGGTGAAAGAAAGAAAGAAAGTTGAGGGGAGGAGAGGAGGAGGAAGAGGAGGAGGAGGAAGGAAACGAGGAAGAGGAGAAAAAGGAAAGAAAGGAGGAAGAGGAGGAGGAGAGGGAGAAGGGGGAGGAAAGAGACAAGGAAGAGGATAGGAAAGAAAGAAAGAAAGAAAGAAAGAAAGAAAGAAAGAAAGAAAGAAAGAAAGAAAGAAAGAAAGAAAGAAAGAAAGAAAGAAAGAAAGAAAGCTTGAGGGGGAGGAGGAGGAGGAAGAGGAAGAGGAGGAGGAGGAAGGAAAGGAAGGGACGGAGGAGGCCTCCAGGGTCAATGGCCTGAACGCAGCCGTCCCTCCCTTAGGGAGCAGTTCCTCACCTTTGTGGCCACAGTGACGGTGACCAGCACCCTGATGTCCTTCGTCAAGCCGGCCCTCAACGCCTACATCCTCAACTGTGTGGCCTTCCACCTCCTCTACCTGGCCTTCATAGAGGTCCGCAGGTGAGCAGGGGGTCCTCGCAGTGCTGCTGCCCGATGGCCGCTGACCTCCCTCCGCCAAAGGGAAGAGGGGCGGCGGCTGAGATTTGGGCCCTGAGTCGCTTTTCTCGGGGCCACTGTCATTTTGGTCGCTAAACAAATGGTCATAAATCGAGGACTCCCCGTATTCTGTCGCAAAGCCCTTGCGGGAAGACTGAGCCCAGGTTGAGGGTGGGGTGTGTGTCCATATTTGCAGAGACTTCCTTTGCTGGGACATGGTGGGGAGGCTCCCTGGGATCGGAAGCTCCCCCTCCGCTCCCCCGTGGCCTCCATCTGCCGGCCGAAGGACCGCTAAGCCTTGTTGACCCCCTTCCGCAGGTGCAACAGCCCAGCCGTTAGGCGCGCCGCCTGGACCATGACCTTCTGGTGGGTGGTGGCCATCAGCTGCTGGCTGGTGGACAAATTTTTCTGCGGCTTCTGCCAAAGGCTCAACTTTTGCTACCTCCACAGTTTCTGGTAAGAGGGAGAGAGGGAGAGAAGGAAAAGGAGGGAGGGAAGGGAGAGAGAGATGGAGAGAGGGTCAGAGAGAGGGAGGGAGAGAGGGAGATAGAGGGAGAGGAGAGGGAGGGTGGGTGGGTGGGAGGGAGAGAGTGAAGGAAGGAGCGAGCGAGGGAGAGGGAAGGAGAGAGAGGGAAGGAGAAAGACAGAGGGTGGGAGGGAAGGAGGGAGGAAGAGAAGGAAGGAGGGAGAGAGGGGGAGAGGGAAGGAGGGAAAGTGGGAGGGAGAGGTAAACGAGGGAGAAAGGGAGAGAAAGAGGAAGAAGGGGAAAGAGGGAGAAAGAGGAAGAGAGGGAAAGAGGGTGGGAGGGAGGGAGAGGGAAGGAAGGAGGGAGAGAGGGGAAGAGGAAAGGAGGAAAAGAGGGAGGGAGAGGGAAGGAGGGAGGGAGAGAGGGACAGTTGTGAGTTGGCGAGTAACCCCCCCAGGCAGAACCCAGAGGGCAGAGGGGATGAAGCGGAAGTGACTGAGCTGGGCTGCTTCCCCCCCACAGGCACATCTTAATCAACATGGCCCTCCTGCACTGCATCACCCTCATCCTCTTCTTCGACATCCACCACGACCTGCCCAGCAGTGAACCCTCCATGGAGTACTGGCCCAGCAGCAAGTTCCCCTTCGCCCTGCCCTACGTCAAGATCCAGAAGCCCCTGAAATGGTGCTAGCGGCACGCCGGCAAAGTGGCCACAGCCACCCCATTGAGTCCTCCAAGACTGAACGTGGCAGCTATTTATGGGGGCCTCAGAGAGCCCCAAAAACGAGGCGGCAGGGACCGTCTGCAGGCCGCCTCATCCTCGCGCCGTGCCCTCGATCGTTTGTGCATCCACCCCTCCGAAAGGAAAAAGACCGGAAATTCACCAGAAACTCAGTTAACGCATCCTTAATCAGAATAGAGCTGGGAGGGACCTCGGAGGTCTTCTAGCCCAACCTCTTGCTCAAGCAGGAGACCCTGTAGTATTCCAGACAGGTGACCCCCCAGTCTTTCCTTAAGTACGGTGTTTCCGCCAGGTAGAAATCCATCTGGCGGCGAGGCTGTCTTTCCTGCATTTTCCTAGCTTGCCGAGAAGTAGGTTGTGGTTTACTTTGTCGAATGCCTTCTGAAGTGTTAAGTCTATGATCTCTACCGCATTTCGCTGGCCTCCTCATTTAGTCCCTTGGTCAAAGGATGAAATGAGGTTGGTTTGACACGACGGTGCTTTTAACCAACCCTTGCTGGCTACTAGTTACAACTTTATTTGATTTTGTTCCAGTACCTTCCCAGGCAGTTTTAAGTGCCGTATCCTAAATGGCTGCCTGGTGAGAAAACTTCAGCCGGCACCCGCTTCAAACCCAGTTAAGGGAAGTTTGTTTGATAAGGCCATTCAGCTGAAAGGGAGGAAACCTCAAGCAGGAGGCCCTATCCCCAGGTGGCCTCCCATGTCGTCATTTGATCTATCCAATGCGCAGGGGAAGGACTGGGACTGCATCGCTTCGGCCTGGTCTGCCCAATTTGCACAGGATGCAAAAACCACGTTCCCCTCTGGTCCACGGGAAAACCTCTCTCCCTGCGTGAACTGGGGCCCTGGTGCCCAAAAGGTTGCTTCTAATTGCCCCCACCCACCCACCCGCCCGGCCTCCTGGTCCTTCCTTGATTGGTTTCTTTGGTCCTTCTTAACACGACCCCGAATGTCTTCGGGGCGAAGGGGAATCTGACCAATGCACAATAAAAAGGAGCGGATTTTCTCCCCCCTCGGGGTTCAGAAAATTTCGTTCTGTTGAAGCTGCCCTGTTGAAGCTTTTTTTGCAGCCGGATGACCGGGGGAGAGAGGGTGGGGGGCTCTGTGTTGCAGTCCCTGTGTTGCCAAGACTCTTTTTCCCGCAATGGCCAAACTGAAAAATCTCTTTAATCCAGGGATGGGTTCCTATGCAAACCGGTACCCGTTCGCTAGCCCCATGGCTCTGCGCAGGCACGAAGACCATGAGAAGCTAATCAAAAAACGATGCCAGCAACGGGAAGAGAGACTGCGGAACCGGTTTGAGGGGCGTGGCCGACCTGGATCGCTGCCGGTTCTGCGACCCACGCCAGATTACCACTGATGGTTCGGTCGACCCGAGAGGAACCCACTTCTGCTTTTATCTTGCAAGCAATCAATTTGTCTTGCGGGGAAGGGAGGGAGTAGAGTGGCGGACAGCGGAACATAGAACAATAGGATTGGAAGGGACCTTGGAGGTCTTCTAGTCCAACCCCCTTGCTGCAAGCAAGAAACACTATCATTCCAGATAAATGGCAGGGAAAAGAGGGAAGGGGGGGAGGAAGGGAGGAAGGAAGGAAAAAGTGAGAGAGGAAAGAGGGAGGGAGGGAGGACGAAAAGGAAGGAAAATGAGGGGAAGGAGGGAAAGAAGGAGGGAGGGAGAGAGGGAAGGAGGGAGGGAGGGAGGAAGGAAGGAAGGAAAAAGTGAGAGAAGAAAGAGAAAGGGAGGGAGGGAGGAAAATAGGGGAAGGAGGGAAGGAAGGAAGAAAAAAGTGAGAGAGGAAAGAGGAAGGGAGGTAGGAAGGAAGGAAGAAAAGGAAGGAAAATAGGGGAAGGAGGGAGGGAGGGAGGAAAATAGGGGAAGGAGGGAAGGAAGGAAGGAAGGAAGGAAGAAAAAAGTGAGAGAGGAAAGAGGAAGGGAGGTAGGAAGGAAGGAAAATAGGGGAAGGAGGGAAGAAAGGAGGAAGGAAGGAAGGAAGGAAGGAAGGAGGGAGGGAGGGAGGGAAGGTAGGAAGTGACTGATGAACCCAACCCAAGCAAGCACAGCTGAGACAATCCAATCTCTTAATGCAAAACTTTACTGAGTCCATCGTTTTCGGCACAGGGGAGAGCAAAACCAGATCTGGTTGATTCCTGCGTAAACCCGCAGAACTAAAGTACAGATTCTGCCTCCCCCTATTAGACCAGGTCCCATTGTCCCATTGAGTCTCATTCTATTGCTATGAGAAAAAGCCTTTGGCTCTGGCAAACACCTGCCCAAGGGACCTTGGTTCCCACGGTTGTCTGTCTTCTCGATAGCTGCAGCCCCCATTCCATCTCCCCTTTCCCTCCCCCCTATTTCCTTGAGCTGAGAAACAACAATGGCTGCAACGACAAAAGCACACTTCGGAACTTGACAGGCGCGCCCCCCGCCCACCCCCCACCCCCCTTAAAATGAAGGCGAACCCTGGAACAGTTGTGAAGTGAATCTGGGCTTCCCCATGGACTTTGCTTGTAAAGAAGGCAGCAAAAGGGGATCATGGGACCCTGGGACCCTGCGACCGTCGTAAATATGAGTCTTTTGCCAAGTGTTTGAATTTTGAGCATGTGATTGTGAGATGCCGCAACCATCGTAAGTGTGAAAAACGGTCATAAGTCACTTTTTTTGCAGAGCCGTTATAACTTTGAACGGTCCCTAAACAAAGGGTTGTAAGTCAACTATCTATAGCTTCACACAACGCAGTGAATTGTTTGCGATTTAATTCAAAGGACACCCAACTCGCAAACAACTTTGGATGGCTTACACACACATACACACACACACACACACACACAAAAGCATTTTAGAGACGCAACTGGTAAGAGGAATATATGTGTAGCTTAGAGTTGAGCTGTGATGTCCTTAGTAAAATCCTTAGCTACAGCCCCAGTGATGTAACCTAGGTGGGTAATGAAAGGGCTGCGAGGAAACCAACCAGGCTTAGAAAGAACCAAAAATTCCACAGGAAAAGAAACAGATAAGCAGGGATTAACACCAGACAAACACTCAAGCCATATCTCCATCAAGGAACTACCGAGGGAAACACATCCTTCCACCAACTCTGATAGGGCAAGCCGCTAGTAGATAAACAAGGAGCAAACCCCACACTCCCTTCCTAGCACTGATGATGTAACCTAGGTGGGTAATGAAAGGGATGTAAGAAAACCACCAGGCTTAGAAAGAACCAAAAATTCCACAGAAGAAGAAACTCAGATAAGCAGGGATTAACACCAGACAAACACTCAAGCAATGCCCTAATCGAGGGACTATCAAGAGAAAAAACTGCTCCCCCGCCATCACTGACAGGAGAAGCCACCAGTATATAAACAGAGCAAGCCCCACACTCCCTACCAGCACTGATGGTGTTACCTAGTTGGGTAATGAAACATCTGCAAGAAAACCACCGAGCTCAAGGAATTCACAGACAGAGAAATCCAGATAAACGGGGATTAAAACTAGACAAACAATCAAGCAACATCCTAATCAAGGAGGCAGAAACCAACATTCCTCCACCAACACTGATAGGGCAAGCCACCAGTACATAAACAGAGAGCAAAGCCCACACCTCCTACTAAGCCTGATGATGTTGCCTAGTTGCGTCATGAAATGTCTGCAGGAAAACCCCACAGCCCAGAGAGCACCAAGGACCCCCCCCAAAGATGCCGCCGATTGACCCAAACAAACCAGGGCCCCACAGATACTCGGCCCCCTCCCCGTGAGAAGCCAGGACCCAAAGGCAGTGGGGGCCAGCCAGGGACCGATGCTAACTGCCACACAAAAAGGCAGAGCTTCAATTAGACCGTCAGGGCGGCCATCTTGCCTTTTCCGACTGCCCCTGCAGGTTTCTGGGAGGGGGGAGGACCTCCCTCAGATTCGGGGCGAGCCCTCTCGGTGCCCCCACCTCGTTCTTTCCTTCTATCTCCGTGACTCTCGGAACATCCAAAGGAGGACAATGGGTCCTCTGGACCTTCTCCCCACCCCCAGAGACCCTTCGCCCCACCTTGGGTTCTTTCACTTACCTTTCTTAGCCCCCCCCCTTCCGCCCCCCCCACTCAGCCCCTTCCTCTCTCTTCCCCCACCCGCCCCGCTCTCCGTCCGTCCGTCCACCCACCTGTCCCACAGGGGTCAAGGGATGCAGAACCTTAAAGGACCCGCCTGGAACCCGTTCCTGAGTAACCATGCAAACAGAAGAAGGGTGCCCATGGCAACGGACTCCAGGAAGCCACGCCCCTCCCTCCACGGGGGTCCAGGTGGGAAGACGGTCCTTCAGCCCTCAGGAGGAGCATGCAGCAGCCCAAAGTCTTCTACCCCCAGCACGAGACTTACGCCTCGCGACCCTTAGAGCGACCGGACGGGCAGCAGCAGCACAACCGAGGTTTCCCGGCGTTTGTCCTGCCTGAAAACCTTGCCTCTGTAGGTAGGCGTCCCTCGCTTGACCCATAGCCGGAGTGGCAGCCCTGGGGAGGGCTCGCCTATGCCAGGGATGGAGAACCTTTCCGGCACCAAGTGCCCAAACCGGAACACCCGCGAACATGAGCACTGGCCAGCTGGTTTTCGGCTTTTGGTGCTCCAGCACACGCAAAAACCAGCTGGAAACGTGTGTGCTGGAAACCCAAAGACCAGCTGGCCGGCACGCATGTGTGTTCTGGAAACACAAAGACCAGCTGGCTGGCACGCATGTGTGTTCTGGAAACACAAAGACCAGCTGGCCGGCACGCATGAGTGTTCTGGAAACCCAAAGACCAGCTGGCTGGCACGCATGTGTGTTCTGGAAACCCAAAGACCAGCTGGCTGGCACGCATGAGTGTGCTGGAAACCCAAAGACCAGCTGGCTGGCACGCATGTGTGTTCTGGAAACCCAAAGACCAGCTGGCCGTCACGCATGTGTGTTCTGGAAACCCAAAGACCAGCTGGCTGGCACGCATGCGTGCGCTGGAAACCAAAAGACCAGCTGGCTGGCACGCATGTGTGCACTGGAAACCCAAAGACCAGCTGGCTGGCACGCATGAGTGTGCTGGAAACCCAAAGACCAGCTGGCTGGCACGCATGTGTGTTCTGGAAACCCAAAGACCAGCTGGCCGTCACGCATGTGTGTTCTGGAAACCCAAAGACCAGCTGGCTGGCACGCATGCGTGCGCTTGAAACCAAAAGACCAGCTGGCTGGCACGCATGTGTGCACTGGAAACCCAAAGACCAGCTGGCCGGCACGCATGTGTGTGCTGGAAACCCAAAGACCAGCTGGTCGGCACGCATGAGTGTGCTGGAAACCCAAAGACCAGCTGGCTGGCACGCATGCGTGCAGTGGAAACCCGAAGACCAGCTGGCTGGCACGCATTGCATGCCAGAAACGAGAAGAGACGGAGTGCCTGCCCACAAAGAGGGCTCTGCGTGCCACCTCTGTCACATGTGCCATAGCTTCGCCCTCGTCTAGGAGGGCACAGAGCCCTGTTGCAACTTCCTGGACCCTCCTGGACTTGGCTGAGGTCTCCAGGGAGCCCTCGGCTGCTGCCCAAGGAAAGGAATTAAGCTGTTTTATGGGTTGACCCCCCCCCCACACTTCCTGGGTTCATTCTTCCTGGGGCATACTTGCTTTCCTGGCCCCCTTGAAGGGGCAGGGGTGCAATCCGCCTCTTTCACTGCTTGGCCCCCCTCAGGGGATGCCCGGAGAAGTGAAATTCTCAGCTGGACCAAGGGATGGTAGATTTGCACCATTTCTGCCCCCGCCCCACAAAAGAAAGAATCCATCCAGACCCCTTGCTCTCAAATTTGACCCCTTTTGAAATGTCCTAGTGCAGGGGTCTGCAAAGTTGGCTCTTTTAAGACTGGTGGACTTCAACTCCCAGAATTCCCCAGCCAGCATAGCTGGCTGGGGAATTCTGGGAGTTGAAGTCCACCAGTCTTAAAAGAGCCAACTTTGAGGACCCCTGTCCTAGCGGGATGCGAGAAGGGAGGGGGGTTGAGGTGCCCAGGATGTAGCTGGTTTGCTACCACCCCCTCCCCAAAATTCAGTCTCCAAAGGAGACGTAAAACTTCTTGCAAACTTCTGGTTGAAGAAAACCTTTAGTGGATGCAGCCTTTTGTTCCATCTCCCCCCCCCCCCCGACCCATTGTCTCCCTGAGCAAAGTGGGGTGAGCAATTTGGAGTAGCAATGGCCACCTTCACTTACAACCCAAACCTACATTAAACCGTTGTTATCCAGCACAAATAGGAGGCCGACGGGTTAAAAATGAACTTTCTCAAGGCGTGGTCAAGCTAAGCCAGGATTCGCATCCCGTATAAGCTTGCAGCCAAAACCTACATGATAGCAGCCTTCCAGTATCTGAGGGGTTGCCCCAAAGAAGAGGGAGCCAGCCGTGTGCAGCAGCTGCCAAAAAAGCCAACACAGTTCTAGGCTGCATAAACAGAGGGAGAGAATCTAGATCACGTGAAGTGTTAATGCCACTGTATGGTGCCTTGGTAAGGCCACACTTGGAATACTGCATTCAGTTTTGGTCGCCACGATGTAGAAAAGACGTGGAGACTCTGGAAAGAGTGCAGAGAAGAGCAACCAAGAGGATTAGGGGACTGGAGACTAAAACATATGAAGAACGGTTGCAGGAGCTGGGTATGTCTAGCTTGATGAAGAGAAGGACCAGGGGAGACATGATAGCAGTGTTCCAATATCTCAGAGGGTGCCACAAAGAAGAGGGAGTCAAACTATTCTCCAAGGCACCTGGGGGCAGAACAAGAAGCAATGGGTGGAAACTAATCAAGGAGAGAAGCAACTTAGAACTAAGGAGAAATTTCCTGACAGTTAGAACAATTAACCTCTGGAACAGCTTGCCTCCAGAAGTTGTGAATGCCCCAACCCTGGAAGTCTTTAAAAAGATGTTAGATAGCCATTTGTCTAAAATGGTATAAGGTTCCTGCCCACGCAGGGGGTTGGACTAGAAGACCTACAAGGTCCCTTCCAACTCTGCTATTGTATTGTATTATATTGAGTCAAGCTATTCTCCAAGGCACCTGAGGGCAGAACAAGAAGCAACGGGTGGAAACTAATCCAGGAGAGAAGCAACTTAGAACTGAGGAGGAATTTCCTGACAGTGAGAACAATGAATCAGTGGAACAGCTTGCCACTAGAAGTTGTGAGTTGCTCCAACACTGGAAGTCTTTAAGAATATGTTGGAGAGCCATTTGTCTGAAACGGGATAGGGCTTCCTGCCTAGGCAGGGGGGTTGGACTAGAAGACCTCCAAGGCCCCCTTCCAACTCTGCTATTGTAAAAATACGCGGCTTAAAAGGGAAAATACAGAGTTTAAACCGTGGTAAAGGAGGAGAAGCCACCAATCCTGGCTTCACCGAAGAACCCTGGCAAGGGGCTGAATCGTCGTATGTTTTTCCTTGCAGGGAGCCCCAGTTTGTACCACCAGCCCAGTCAAGAACTCTGCGCAGTGCCCCCAGCAGGTAAATTTTGTTCTGGTGCGCAGAAAGGAGCCATTGTGCCACGGTGGCGTTTGGGCGACCATACAAGGAGGCTGGCTTGTCAACCTGCCCCTCCTTTTCTTTTTGCCC
>CM077643.1:11841696-12056696 GCA_039707465.1 Rhabdophis nuchalis | reverse complement strand
CCAAGATTGCCCGCGCGGCTGCATTCAGGGCTAGCTGTAGTCTTTGGGTGCACCCCAAGAGGATAGAGAGCGTTGCATTAGTCTAGCCGGGATGTCACAAGCGCATGAGTGACGTCCCGGTCCAGTAGGGGACGCAACTGCAGCACCAGGCGAACCTGGTGGAACGCCCCCCTGGCCACGGCCGTCACATGGTCTTGTATAGACAGCCGGGTATCCAGGAGGACGCCTAAGTTGCGTACCCGATCCACGGGGGCTAGATGTTCACCCCCTATGGCCAGTGATGCAGTCAACTGGTTGTACCGGGAGGCCGGAAACCACAGCCACTCAGTCTTGGATGGGTTGAGTTTGAGTCTGTTACTTCCCATCCAGATCCGTACGGCTTCCAGACATCAGGACATCACTTCGACGGCATCGTTGGGGTAGAAATGTACAGCTGTGTATCATCAGCGTACAGATGATACTCTACCCCAAAACCACGGATGATCTCACCCAGCGGCTTCATATATGCGTTGAACAGGAGCGGCGAGAGGACCGACCCCTAAGGCACCCCACATGTGAGGGGTCTCAAGGTCGACCTCTGCCCTCCTGCCAACACAAATTGCGATCGGCCAGAGAGGTAGGAGGAGAACCACCGTAAAACAGTGCCCCTCACACACAACCCCTCCAGCCAATGCAATAGGATACCATGGTCGATGGTATCAAAAGCCGCTGAGAGTCTAATAGGACCAGGATGAACAACCCCCATCTCTGGCCCTATAGAGATCATCCACCAACGCGACCAATGCCGTCTCAGTGCTGTGCCTGGGCCAGAAGCCGGACTGGTGTGGGTCCAGGTGACGGGGGAACTGTTGTGCCACCACACTCTCTACAACCTTCGCCAGAAAGCAAAGGTTGGAGACCGGACGATAATTTACCAACAATGCTGGGTCCAGGGAAGGTTTCTTGAGGAGTGGCCTCACCACCACCTCTTTCAAGACAGTAGGCAAGGACCCCTCACTCAAAGAAGCATTCACTATTTCCTGGAGCCAGCCTCGTGTAACCTCCCAGGATGCCAGTACAAGCCAGGAGGGACACGGGGCCAATAAACATGTGGTGGCTCTCAGTTGATAGAGGGATGCAAGTGGAATCAGTTGATAGAGGGATGCAAGTGGAATCAGTTGATAGAGGGATCCAAGTGGAATCAGTTGATAGAGGGATCCAAGTGGAATCAGTTGATAGAGGGATCCAAGTGGAATCAGTTGATAGAGGGATCCCTCAGTTGATAGAGGGATCCAAGTGGAATCAGTTGATAGAGGGATCCCTCAGTTGATAGAGGGATCCAAGTGGAATCAGTTGATAGAGGGATCCCTCAGTTGATAGAGGGATCCAAGTGGAAGTTCCCACGGGAGGGGGCTGCCCATCTCCGGGAAATGGGGTGTTTTATCATTCATGGGAAACACAATAGCAGAGTTGGAAGGGGCCTTGGAGGTCTTCTAGTCCAACCCCCTGCCTAGACAGGAAGCCCTATACCGTTTCAGACAATGGGCTATCCAACATCTTCTTGAAGACTTGCAGTGTTGGGGCATTCACAACTTCTGGAGGCAACTTCTGTTCCACTGGTTCATTGTTCCAACTGTCAGGAAATTTCTCCTCAGTTCTAAGTTGCTTCTCTCCTTGGTTAGTTTCCACCCATTGCTTCTTGTCCTGCCTTCAGGTGCCTTGGAGAATAGCTTGACTCCCTCTTCTTTGGGGCAACCCCTGAGATATTGGAAGACTGCTATCATGTTCTCCCTGGTCCTTCTCTTCATTCAACTAGACCGCTAATGCAACACACACACACTCAGTGTGGGAGTGTGACGGCAGCGCCGTGCATGATGGTCTCCATATTCTCGGCTTGTTTAATTTCCCGTGTTGCTGATGTGGAGCCACCAGGGGTTATTAGAGAAGCTTCATTCCTTGATGGATCCATTCCAAGGTTGACTTAGCATGGGGGGAATATCGCGGGAGTTCCCAGAGTCGGTTTTCACCCGATATGTGCCCATATGATACTTCCATTAAAAAGTAAACTTTGAGGAACTCAAGTGCCTCGGAATCTTGCTAGCAATGGGTTTATTACTTGGAACCCGGACACCTTCATTCATTCCCCCCCTCCGACCACAAAATATCTTTCTATTTTCTTTCTTTCTTTCCTTTCTTTTGATATGCCACCCATACCAATAGCAGTAGCGCTCAGAATGTATACCGCTTCTTCGTGCTTTCACAGCTCTAAGTGTGTTACAGAGTCAGCCTCTGGCTCCTTCCTTCCTTCTTTCCCTCCTTTCTTTCCTTCCTTCCTTCCTTCCTTCCCACTTAAGACTTACATACCACTTCACAGTGCTATACAGCCCTCTCTAAGCGGGTTGCAGAGTCAGCCTCTGGCTCCTTCCTTCCTTCTTTCCCTCCTTCCTTCTTTCCCTTTCTTTCTTTCCTTCCTTCCCACTTGACACATACCGCTTCCCAGTGCTATACAGCCCTCTCTAAGCGGGTTGCAGAGTCAGCCTCTGGCTCCTTCCTTCCTTCTTTCCCTCCTTCCTTCTTTCCCTTTCTTTCTTTCCTTCCTTCCTTCCTTCCCACTTGACTTACATACCGCTTCCCAGTGCTATACAGCCCTCTCTAAGCGGGTTGCAGAGTCAGCCTCTGGCTCCTTCCTTCCTTCTTTCCCTCCTTTCTTTCTTTCCTTCCTTCCTTCTTTCCCTCCTTTCCTTCTTCCTTCCTTCCCACTTACCTACCGCTTCGTCGTGCTTTTACAGCCCTCTCTAAGCGGTCTGCAGTCAGCCTCTCGCCCCCCAACCATCTGGATCCTCATTTTGCCCACCTCCGAAAGATGAAAGGCTGAGTGAAGCTCGAGCCGGTCAGGATCGAGCTGCTGGCAGTCGGCAGTGAGTGAGCCTGCAATACTCCCTTCTCCCCACTGCACCCCCAGGGCTCTTGCAAGAGAAAAGGAGGAAGAGAAAAGGAGGGTGAAAGGAAGGAAAGAAGAGGGAGAGTGCAAGAGAAGGGAAAGGAGAGACGGAGGGAGCAGGAGAAAAAGAGGGAGAATAGTCCTCGACTTAACGACCACAACTTGAGCACAACATTTCGAGACACCTGTTCAGTGAGTTTCGGTGCCCGTCCTGCTGCCATTGTTAAGCGAATCCCTGACGTTGACCAGCGGGGAACCCGGTTGCTAAGTGAACCTGACCTTTCTCTGTTGACTTTGACTGGCGGAAGGTCGCAAGAGGGGGTGGCCCGGGGCATTACGACCGTCGTAAATATGAGTCGGGGGACGGCCTCGAGCGTCTCAAGTTGGATCCCGTGGCAGCGGAGAAAGCCGCAACGGTCGTATGTCTGAGGGGGGAGGGGAAGGTCCCGAGTGCCCCCTTTCCCCCCCCGGTGGCCGTTGGGTAACTTTGAACGGTCGCTAAACGAAACCATCATAAGTGGAGGACTGCTGGCCCTTCTCAACCTGGCTATGGGAGTTGTAGGGCGGACTAACGCTCTCCCGGGGGGTGGCGACAGGCGAAGGGGAATGGAAGGAAACCGATGGGAGGCCTGGCGCTCGGCCACAAGTGTCCATTTATTGAGCAAGAGCCGGAGTGGGCGGTTCCCTCGCCAGGCGCAGAATCGACCAGCGGCCCAGGGTCACAGTGGCACCTCGGCAGGTGGTTTCCCCTCGGGGGGGGAGCAGAGTCAGTTAAGGCAAAGCGTAAGAGCAGGAGGGGAGGGATGGGGAGTGGGCCGGCCGGCCGGAGGGGGGGGGGAGGTCCTTGCAAAGAGAAGGACCGGCCGACGGTCGGAGGCCTTCTCTCTCTTGCCGGACACCGGCCCGTCTTTGGTGAAGGAGGAGGAGGAACGTAGAGGCACGCCATCGTCGTCCGGGAGGGCCGGGAGTCCTCGCAGGGCATCGTTTCGGAAAGCTTTGGCACTCTCGTCTGAGTTGGGGGCGGGAGGGGGGCACGCGGCCTGCCCCGTCGGCCTAGATCTCCTGCAAGGACGGCCCGGGGTCGCTGTGCTCGCGCTTCACTCGGGGCTTCGGCCGGGCGCCGGCTTCGTGGCCCAGGGTGCCGAAGGCGTCTGCGGGAAAGGAGAAAGAGGGGCCCAGCCTTAGCCCGTGGGTGGGGGGTAGGCAAAGACCCCAAGAGGCTGGGCAACACCCCCTCCACCCTCGGGGAGCAAAGGCAGGGGCTTCGTACCTTTCTCGAGCGCAGCTGGGGAGAGGGAGGCCAGGTCGCTGAACTGGAAGAGAGAAGACAGCGGATGCTCAGGTTGGGGGGGGGGGGCTCCCGAGACAGGCGGGGCGGGGGGGGGGGAAAGAACTGGTCTCCCACCTCTGCCCTCTCCCTGCCAGGGGACCTCAACGGTCGGATCTGCAGCCCCGTGTAGTCAGGAGGCCGAAGGGAGGGAAGGAGGGGGTCTCCGCAGGGTCTGCCTGAACTGAGCAGGGCCCCCCCCCTCATATAGCGGGAAGGGCTTCCCGGTCCCTCCGGGGCGTCTGTGTAGGGGGGGAGTGGGAGGGGGGGCTGTTTAGGTTTAAGTAGGGGGAATCGTCCACCCGGCTGGCCCCTGGGACGGGATCAATGGCCACGGTCACCTGGCCGTGGTGGCCCCTTCGTGACCGACTCGCCCCGGGACGATGGAACCCTTCAATTCTGTTCTTGGAAGTCAAGGCGAAAAACGGAGGGTCCTTTTGGCCGCTCCCTCCTTCTGCACCCCCCAATCTCCTTCAAGAGCCCAGGCCGCTCCCCAAGCGCTTCCACGGCCCCCCCTCCAAGGGGTTTACAGGGTCAGCCTCTCTTCTTGACCCCCAACAATCTGGGCCCACATTACGGGGAAAAGGGGGGATGTCCAATTGAGCTTCTCAGGATCAAACTGCTGGCAGTGGAATGCAGAGTTAGCCTGCAATACTGTATTCCGACCACTGCGATACCTCCTTCCCTCCCCTCCCTCCCTCCCTGCCTCCTTCCTTCCTCTCCCTCCTTCCTTCCCACTTAGCTCTTAAGACTTATATACCGCTTCTCAGTGCTTTTACAGCCCTCCCTAAGCAGTTTACAGAGTCAGCCTCTTGCCCCTTCCTTCCTTCCCCTCCCTCCCTCCCTCCCTTCCTGTCTGGCTGCCTCCCTCTCTTCGCACCTAGACTTGTATACCACTTTCTTAGTGCTTTCCCAGCCCTCTGTAAGTGGTTTTCAGAATCAGTCTATTGCTCGCTCCTTCCTTCCTTCCTTCCTTCCTTCCTTCCTTCCTTCCTTCCTTCCTTCCTTCCTTCCTCCCCACTTAAGAATTATATACCACTTTACACTGCTTTCCAGCTTTCTAAGTGGTTCACAGTCAGCCTCTTCCTTCCTTCCTTACCTCCTTCCTTCCTTCCTTCCTTCCTTCCTTCCTTCCTTCCTTCCTTCCTTCCTTCCTTCCTTCCTTCCCACTTAAGACTTATATACCACTTTACACTACTTTCCTTCCTTCCTTCCTCGTTGTCCAGAATGGTCCAGGATATCTCCTGCTCGAGCAAGGGATTGGACTAAAACAGGGGTTCCCAAACTTGGCAACTTTAAGACTTGTGGACTTCAACTCTCAGAATTCTCCAGCCAGCTCTGCTGGCTGGAGAATTCTGGGAGTTGAAGTCCACAAGTCTTAAAGTTGCCAAGTTTGGGGACCCCTGGACTAGAAGACCTCTGGGGTCCCTTCCGAGCCTCTGGTTCTGTTACGCCCTCCCCCCCGGCCACCATTCGGACCGTTCCGTGCAGGGCGGAGGGGAAGCCGTGCCCGGCGCTCACCTCTCCCATCACGGCGATGGGCGTCTCCCCCGTGGCTTCGGCCACCCGGTGCTCCACCAGGTAGAACATGTACTCGTCGTACAGGAGGCGGATCAGGTGGAAGGAGCCGAAACTGGCGGCGCTGCGCAAGGTGAGGTCGCGGATCACCATGGAGCTGGGGGGGGGGGGGAGAGAAAGAGAAAGGAACATCCGGTGGCTCAGCCTGAGACCTGGGTGGGTAGGAGGGTGGGTGGGTAGGAGGGGGGAGACCCTTCCTGCCTTCAGAAGAGACACGGGCCTTTTCCTCTGCCTGTCTCCCCGCCCCCAGCCCCCGCCCTCTCTGGGTGTATGTGTGAGCGCTGATAGAAGGGAACATTTGTAGGGGTGAAATGAGGAGATCCTTGGGGCTCTCTGAGCTTGGTGGCTCTCTTGCAGACGTTTCATGACCCAGCTAGGGAACGTCATCAGTGCTGGAAGGAGAAAGAGAAGGAGAGAAGGAGGAGGAGGAAATGGGGAAGAGAAGGAGGAGAAGGACAAGGAGGAAGAGGAGGACTGGGGGGTCCTTGGTGGTCTCTGAGCTTGGTGGTTCTCTTGCAGATGTTTCATGACCCAGGTAGGTAACCCCATCAGTGCTAGAAGGAGAAGGAGAAGGAGATGGAGGAGGAGGAGGAAGAAGAAGGGGAGGAAGAGAAGGAAGAGGAGGAGGACTGGGGGGTCCTGGGTGCTCTCTGAGCTTGGTGGTTTTCCTGCAGACGTTTCATGACCGAACTAGGGAACAGCATCAGGGCTAGAAAGGGAGGGGAGTGGGATTTGTGGAGAGGAGGTGGTGGAGGAGAAGGAAGAAGGGGAGGAGGAGGGGGAGGACGGTGGGGTCCGTGGTGCTCTCTCAAATGGGCCGTTTTGATGCTGACTTTTCATGACCCAACTAGGTTACATCATCAGGGCTAGAAGGGAGTGGGGGTTTGTGGAGAGGGGGAGGGGGAGAAGGAGGGGGGTGCTGGGTGCTCCCTGATCTTGGCTGGCTTCTTGTAGACGTTTCATGACCCAGCTAGGGAACAGCATCACTACAAGTAGTGCAGTGCGTACACAACTCGATGGCATCACGCCATGCTCTTCCAGGTCAGAGAAATCTCCCCAATGAGAAAGCTGGCAGATTAGGCCTCAGTCCCGGTCAGTTTCTCCCGCCCACACTCGGGCGGAGGCGGTGGGCCCTCTGGCCCCGGAGGAAGAGGAAGAGGAGGAGGAAGAGGAGGAGCTGTGGGGGGGGGGGAGGGAGGGAGGGGAGGCAGAGGAGGCTCCTTACCTGTAGAAGGACCACTTCAGGAGGAACTGCCGGGCCGCCCGGGGGAAGCTGGCCGCGCCCTGGTGGGGCTTCAGCACCTGCGTGACCACCTGGTCCAGCCAGCGGGCCCACTGGTCCAGGGAGCTCTGTTGCTGCAGCGTCACCTTGAAGTCCTCCTCCAGCTTCTGCACCAGGCCCTCCTCGCACTGGCACACCCAGGAGGCTTGCTCCTGCCCGGGGAGGGAGGGGGGAGAGAAGGCTGAAATGGGGAGGGGGAGGGAGGAGGAGGGGCCGCTTCTCTTGCAGACCTCTCCTGACCCAATGAAGGAACGTCATCAGGGCTAGGAGGGAGGAGGAGGAGGAGGAGGAAGAGCTTGGGGGCTTTCCTGCAGACCTCTCCTGACCCAATTAAGGAACGTCGTCAGGGCTAGGAGGAAGGGGGCTTTGGAGGTGGAGGAAAGGAGGAAGAAGAGAAGGAGGATGGAGAGGAGGAGGAGGAAGAGGAGGAGGAAGAGGAGGAGAAGGAGGAAGAGGAGGAGGAGGAGGGGGAGGAGAAGGAGGAGGAAGAGGAGGAAAAGGAGGAGGAGGAGGAGGAGGAAGAGGCGGAGAAGGAGGAGGAGGAGGAAGAGGAGGAGGAGGAAGAGGAGGAGGCGGAGAGGAGGAGGAGGAGGAAGAGGAGGAAAAGGAGGAAGAGGAGGAGGAGGAAGGGGCGGAGAAGGAGGAGGAGGAGGAAAAGGAGGAGGAGGAGGAAGAGGAGAAGGAGGAGGAGAGGAGAAGGAAGAGGAAGAGGAGGAGGAAGAGGAGGAGGAGGAAGAGGAGGAAAAGGAGGAAGAGGAGGAGGAGGAGGAGGAAGAGGAGGAAAAGGAGGAGGAAGAGGAGGAGGAGGAGGAGGAAGAGGAGGAGGAGGAGGAAGAGGAGGAGGAAGAGAAGGAGGAGGAAGAGGAGGAAAAGGAGGAGGAAGAGGAGGAGGAGGAAAAGGAGGAGGAGGAGGAGGAGGAGGAAGGGGCGGAGAAGGAGGAGGAGGAGGAAAAGGAGGAGGAGGAGGAGGAGGAGGAAGAGGAGGAAAAGGAGGAGGAAGAGGAGGAGGAGGAGGAGGAAGAGGAGGAGGAGGAAGAGGAGGAGGAGGAGGAAGAGAAGGAGGAGGAAGAGAAGGAGGAGGAAGAGGAGGAAAAGGAGGAGGAAGAGGAGGAGGAGGAGGAGGAAGAGGAGGAGGAAGAGAAGGAGGAAGAGGAGGAGGAGGAAGGGGCGGAGAAGGAGGAGGAGGAGGAAAAGGAGGAGGAGGAGGAGGAGGAAAAGGAGGAGGAGGAAAAGGAGGAGGAGGAGAGTGGGGTCCTGGGTGCTCTCTGGGCTTGGTGGTTTTCCGCCAGACTTTTCATGACCCAACTAGGTAGCACCATCAGTGCTGGTAGGGAGAGGGGTTTGCCAGTGTCGAGGGGACATTGTTTTCTGCTTGATGGTTTGTCTGGTGTTCATCCCTGCTTCTCTGGGTTTCTCTTTCGCTGAGCTCCTTGGGGAGATTGGACCTTGGTGGTCTCCTTGGTGGTCTCATCACTTACCAGCATTAATGGGGAGTGTCGATTTTCTCCTTGCACCTAAAGAAGGGAGCCCACCCCACGTTCACCAGCACTGATGCTGTTCCCTAGTTGGGTCACGAAACGTCTGCAAGGAAACCACCAAGCTCATAGAGCACCAAGGACCCCACTCTCCTCTTCCTCCTTCTCCTCCCCCTTCTCCTCCTCTTCCTCCTCCTCCACTTCCTCCTCCTCCACTTCCTCCTCCTTTTCCTCCTCTTCCTTCTCCTCCTCCACTTCCTCCTCCTCCTCCTCTTCCTCCTTCTCCTCCTCTTTCCTCCTTCTCCTCCTCTTCCTCTTCCTCTTCCTCCTCCTCCTCCTTTCCTCCACCTTCAAACCCCCCTTCCTCCTAGCCCTGATGATGTTCCCTAATTGGGTCACGAGAGGTCTGCAGGAAAGCCCCCAAGCTCAGAGAGCACCCAGGACCCCTACTCTTAATTTCAAAAGTCTTAAATGTTTGTGGCAAACACAAACTCTTACGGGTGTCGCTCTCGGGCGGCATCCTGCAGAAGTGCCAGACGGGTGCCCGTGACCACGCGGCACCCCCTCCCTCCCTCCCTCCGGGAGACCTCCCCCGAGACCTCAACTGACCTGGACGTTGGCGAAGTCCACCCGGTTGAGATCGCTCAGCATCTGGTTGATCTGGGAGGTGTTCTGGAGGACGGCCCGGGCCGCCTGGGCCAGGTGGTTGAGGGAGGTGTACCTACGCAGCGTCTGGGCAAAGGCACTCACCACGCTCACCTGGGGAGGAGGGGGGAAGAGAGGGCGTGAGGCTCCGCAGGTAGGAAGCCGGGCAGAGGGAGGGTCCCAAACCTCCCCCAGGTATTTATCCTACATCTGCCGGGATATTTCAAATTGACATTCTAATTTAAAAGAAATTTTTTGTGTGTGCAGAAGAAAAAACATGAAACTAGCCAATTTCTGATGTTGCATTTTCCCCCTTACCAGAGGGAGCCCCCTGGTGGAGGACTGTTACCAGTACGGTACTGTACACTAGAAGCCATTTTACGGCCGTACAGTAGAAGCCATTTAAAGGCACGACAGGATGCACCTTAACAGAACCCACACACTGAGGGATTTCCGGGGTGTCTTACTCCTACTATATTTTTCCTCCAGAGAGTAAGCCATCTGTGTACCAAGTTTGGTTGAAATTGCTTGAGGCGCTCCAGAGTTACACTGGAACACACACACACACAAACACACTTTTATATAGAGAGAGATTTTCAACTTTGGGTGTTGCCGATTGATTAAATGAGTTGTTACAGAAACAGCTGGGGCATATTAAATACGAGGTGGTTGAGAAGATTAGTAGCGTATCTCTCCTCCCCCCCCTCCTTATCCTACTCCCTCCCTCCCCGTCTTGGAGTTAGGGCAGAGTATTTGGATTCCTAGGGTGTTTTATTCATGGTGCCCATGGGATTTGTACACTTCTATCTTTGTAATATTGCAAGCCACCCGGAGTTTTCACCTGGGGTGAAAAATGGGGGGGGGGGCGAATAAATTTAATACATAAACGGACAGGCTCCGATCGATGAGAATGTTGCTTGTCTTGGTTCTACAGGGTTAAAAAGAGGAGCGAAAGGGGAGGGGAGTTTGCAGGAGACCATTCGTTCCATTCATTAGGCAGGGTGAAGATCCGCTCCTGACTTCTTGCCAAGGAATTGCTGCTTACAGCTTGGAGTTTCGAAGAGATCGGCCAGGCAGCTTTCCAAGCTTAATAAGAGTCTTTAGTTGTGAAACCTCATGAAACACTGGAAGTCTTTAAGAAGAGGTTGGAGAGCCATTTGTCTGATACGGTGGAGGGCTTCCTGCCTAGGCAGGGGGCTGGACTAGAAGACCTCCAAGGTCCCTTCCAACTCTGCTATTGTATTGTATTTTAATTAATCAGTGGAACAGAAGTTGCGAATGCTCCAACACTGGAAGTCTTTAAGAAGAGGTTGGAGAGCCATTTGTCTGAAGTGGTGGAGGGTTTCTTGCCTAGGCAGGGGGTTGGACTAGAAGACCTCCAAGGTCCCTTCCAACTCTGCTATTGTATTGTATTGACTGTCGGCCGGGACTTTGCTGGTGAGGAATTCCTTCTAAAACTAAACAAAAGGGGTTTTATTGGGACGAAGAGCGATCCATGCCATCTTCTTGACTTTTCGGGACCGCACTGCACAACCCCAGCAAAGAGAGGAGAAAGGAGCAAAGGGGAGGCAGGAGATGGACAGAGGCTCCTGACCTGGACGGATGAAATCCAGGCCACAGGGCGTCCGAGGAGGGGCCGCAGCCCTGGGCCCGGCTGAGTTGCAGGGTTGGCTTTTGAAGTGCCAAAGGAAGAAGGTTTCAAATGTTCCAGCAAACGGAAGGCTGGTGGGCTGGAATTTTGTTCCGGGGGTGGGTGGGTGGGTGGGCGAGACCGCAGCGCTTCCTATAACCTCACCTTGAGGGCGGGGAGGGGGCTCTGTCTCGGTTTGCTTACCTTGCTCTGGACCACCGGCTGCGGGAACTCGCTCATGGCGTTCATCAGCCAGCCCTCCAGACTCTTGGCAAAGTTGCGAATGGCTTGGGTCAGGGTTCCTGCGGGGGAAGAGAACGGGGGGCGGGGGGAGAGGGGGCTCAGCTGAGTCGGGGAGCTGGGACCCCCCGACTAAAAGAGCCAAAGTTGTTTTATTTTTTCCCCCAAGAGGCAACTGGATTTTCTTGGTTTGTTTTTTTCCCTTTCGCTTCTCATCCCAGGAGCTTCTTCAGCTCTGACTGGATGGTGGGGAAGGGAAGGATGCTCTTTGCAGGCGGCTGCGAGGATCTTCAGCCAACACAATGTTAAGTGCACACTTCCAAGCCAAGAATGCGCTAAGGCAGGGGTCTCCAACCTTTGCAACTTTAAGTCTGAAGGACTTCAGCAAAGCTGGCTGGAGAAGTCTGGGAGCTGAAGTCCTTCAGACTTAAAGTTGCAAAGGTTGGGGACCCATGCGCTAAGGCACAAGCTTCTCCATAAAACACCCGGGCACAAACTGAGCACAATTAACACAAACTGTTAATACCACTTTATAAGGCCTTGGTAAGGAATACGGCATCCAGTTTTGGTCACCACGATGTAGAAAAGATGTGGAGACTCTAGAAAGAGTGCAGAGAAGAGCAACCAAGATGATTAGGGGACTGGAGGCTAAAACATTTGAAGAACGGTTGCAGGAGCTGGGTATGTCTAGTTTGATGAAGAGAAGGACCAGGGGAGACATGATGGCAGTGTTCCGATATCTCAGAGGGTGCCACAAAGAAGAGGGAGTCAAACTATTCTCCAAGGCACCTGGGGGCAGGACAAGAAGCAATGGGTGGAAACTAATCAAGGAGAGAAGCAACTTAGAACTGAGGAGGAATTTCCTGAAAGTAAGAACAATTAACCAGTGGGACAGAAGTTGCCTCCAGACGTTGTGAATGCCCCAACCCTGGAAGTCTTTAAGGAGATGTTGGATAGCCATTGGTCTGAAATGGTATAGGGCTTCCTGCCTGGGCAGGGGGTTGGACTAGAAGACCTCCAAGGTCCCTTCCAACTCTGCTATTGTATTGAGCACAACGTGGCATATGCAGCACAATGCTGTGCAGGTCTGTGGATTGGGGAAACAAAGCAGCCACTTCCCAAACGCATGGCGCAACCTAGGAGAAGCCATCAGGACAAGATTCAGCTGTCCATCTGCACTTCAAAGGCCGAGGCCGCTCTTTGGAAGACAGCATAGTCCACCTTCTGCAGAAAGATGGTCAAAGAAGAGGCCACCTGTGTCCCAATTGAACAGAGGAGGAAGGACGCAACATCTACCTCCAGTCTACAACACAGGTCCTTCCAGCAGTTCCAAAGAGGCTCTGCCCCCATTTGCCCCACTCGGGTGACCCTCAGGACACAGGGAACTCTCCAGGTGGCCTTAAAGACCCTCTGAAAAGGATGCCAAGGACCAGCTTTGTCTGCAAGGAGTGCAAATCCTTCCCTTGCCCACCCTCCAGTCAGAGCCGAAGAAGCTTCTTGGAGGAGAAGCGAAAGGACCCAGACTGGAAGACGTTCACCCAACCCTCGATGAGAGCATCGAAGTCTGCCACGTTGGACTTTGGGGTCCACCAAGAGGCACTGCCGAAAAAGGAATGCCACCTGACCTAAGCCAGCATCCGAATCCTTGTTAGTCGCAGCACCAGCCAGATTCAAGAACAGGCTTCTAGGTGGTCAGATCAGAAGCATTGCAGGGGAAGATTGGTAGCTCAGCAATGAATTTACGGGGCGCTCTGCGCTCTCTCAGCTTGGGGGTTTCAAACATTTCCTGGCTTAGAACTGGCAATAACGCTAGCACTTAGACTTATATACCGCTTAACAGAGCTCTACAGCCCTCTCTAACCATTTTACAGAGTCAGCCTCTTGTCCTGCGACCATCTGGGTCCTCATTTTACCCACCTCAGGAGGAGGGAAGGAAGGCTGAGTCCACCTTGAGCTGGTCAGGCTCAAACTGCTGGCTGTGGGCAGAGTTAGCCTGCAATACTGCTTTGCCACCACTGCGCCACCACGAAGCCACTTAGTGAAGGGATATCTTTCAGTGCTAGAAGGGAGAGGGGCTTGTGGAGTGGGGTGGGGGGTGGGGGGAAGGCAGAGGAGAAGGACATGAGGAGGAGGAGAAAGGGAGGATTGTGGGATCCTTGGTGCTCACACACGTTTCATGACCCAAGTAGGTGACATCATCAGACTTAGAAGGGAGTGAGGTTTACCTTCTGTTTAGATACAAGCGGGTTGCCCTGTCAGTGTAGATACATTAGGAGCATTGATTTCCTCTCTAGAACTATTTTCAGCAAGTCCAAATTACACTAGAGAATTGGGTGGGACTCAAGGCAAGCCAGCCATCAACCGGCACAGAGAGATAAACAGCATGTACACACCATTGGAAAAGCTAAAATGGAAGCCACAAGGCCAAATGCTGGAATTTGGAACTCCGCCCGTTTCAGAGTAGGTGAGACTGAGAAATCCTGCCAGGGCAAGAACCTGTATTTCGGTACCGCCGAGAAGGGGGGGGGCACCCAGCTTTTGTCTAAACCCCTCCCCATCAAAAGAGAATCCCCCACCGCCCAAAGCAGTATTTTCCCATTGATGAACGGAGCTTTCTGAGCTGAATGGGGAAGAGGAAGAGGGGTGGGTGGGCTCGTGCAGAACCTGTAGAGAAAGGCTTCGGAAAGGACACCCACCCATCATAGGTGGGTTCCTACCGGTTCAGGTGAATTGGTAGCGGTATGCCAGCCTGGATCGCAGAACCGGCAGAGACCCAGGCTAGCCACGCCCCCAAATTGGGGCGAGTTCTGTGCACGAGCAGAACGGTTTCCATTGAATTGCTCATGTGGGTGCAGCCCACCCATGAGAGAATTGGCAATAACGCCGGCTAGAACCCACCCCGGGTCCCTTTTACTCACCGGGAACAGGCCGGAGAACGTCCGGGATGAGGACCTCCACCAGGGTTTGGTACAAGAGGTGGTCGCAGCTCCGCATCCAGGCCAGGATGGGCTCATGTTTGCAGAGGGCGATCAGCTGGTGCCTGGGGAGGATGGCTTCGTAGGACTCGTCGCTGCGGGAGAAGGGGAGGTGGGAGAGGCTGTCGGTAAAAGCATCCGGGCCGCCCCTCTTCCTAAACACCCGTCTCTGCACTCGGGGCCAGCACTTCCGGGGCAGAGTTGAAATTACAGGTGGACCTCGCCTTACTACCGCTCGCTCAGCGACAACGGCGCTGAAAATTAAGTGACCGGTCAGCGTTTTTCACTCGTATGGCCGTTGCGGTATCCACGTGGTCAGGCAATCAAAATTATTATTTCCTTTTCTAATAAATTATCTTTATTTCTTTTATATGGTGGTTTGGATGCCCTGTACGCTGCCATGAGCCGCCCTGTGAGACAGAGTAGGTGGCAAAATAAAATTTTAAAATAAATGTAATAATGAAAATAAAATAAAACAATAAAAATAAAATACAATAAAATAAAAAATACAAAAAAATAAATACAATAAAAATACAAAACAAAAAAATACAAAAAAATAAAATAAAAATAAAGTAAAGTAAAAAAATCAAACAATAAAATAAAAATCAACTAATAAAATAAAAATCAACTAATCAACTAATAAAATAAAAATCAACTAATAAAATAAAAATCAACTAATAAAATAAAAATCAACTAATAAAATAAAAATCAACTAATAAAATAAAAATCAACTAATAAAATAAAAATAAAATCAACTAATAAAATAAAAATCAACTAATAAAATAAAAATCAACTAATAAAATAAAAGTAAAATAATAAAATTAAAATAAAATAATAAAATAAAAATAAAAAAATAAAAATAAAATAAAAAAATAAAAATAAAATAAAAAAATAAAAATAAAATAAAAAAATAAATAATAAAATAAAAATACAATAAAATGCGGAGCTTTGGCAACTGACTTGTATTTATGACAGTCGCAGTATCCTGGGGTCAAGAGATTCCCCTTTTTCTGGCAAGCAATTCCAGGGAGAAGCCATGTGACTAACTTAGTGACTACAGTGATTTGCTTAACAACCGTGGCAAGGAGGAAAAGCTGTTCAACGGGACAAAATCTCGCTGAGCCCCTCTCTTGCTCAGCAGGGGAACGTTTGCGCTCACTTGTGGCCGTACATTGACAGCCGCCTGCGTTCACTTTGAGCCCAACTGTCAGGGGAGGCGGAGAAGCCACCTGACCGTGGCGTTACCTGGCGGCTCCGGCAGTGGCAACGCCCGTCCGGCTGGGGAGGGATTCGGAATTCCAGAAGGAACGCCAAAGTTTCTCGAGGAACGGCAGCTGGAGGCTCATCACCACCTCGACGTTGGCCTGCAGGGACAGACGCCCCCCATCAGATCGGCTTCCAGTGGGGCAGGCAGAGGTGCTCCCGTGGTCGCCAAACGGTTGCTCCGACGGCGAAGCAAATGGGGCAGGGCTCTCCCAGGCAGGTCCCCTTCCAACCTGGGCCCTTCCGGGAGGGGCGACGCGATGGGACATGAAGAATCACCTCGCAATGCCGGCGGTAGATGAGCTGCAGAGCCTGGAGGTCGCGCGACTCGATCCCCTCCTGCAGGTGGACGCTTTCCGGATTCAGGACCGGGAATTCGGGCAGGACGTGAGTGACGTCTGCGGGGCAAGAACAAAACAATCGTTTGGGAAGATTTGTTTTATGTCCCATTGCCGTTATCAGGATCAGTACGACTGCAGTTTCAGTGAATGTGGCTAAATGTTGTCCTGCTGCCGGGAAAATTACGCGGACTCTCACTGCCCACTGGTGATCCACCGCGAGTTGCAATAGATTACCAATAGCCCCTCTTGTCACACGACCACAATTGTGACCCAAATTTCCACGGTTAATACGTTTTGCCCCATTTTACGACCTTCCTTGCCGCAGCTGTTCAGGAAATGGCCGCGGTTGTGAAGTTTTAAGTCACTCGGCCATGAGGTGAATTTGGCTTCCCCATTGACTTTGTCTGTCACGACCCTGGGTCACTGCAACCGTCATAAAATATGAGTTGGTTGCCGAGGATCTAAATTTTAACCACTTTTTACTTTACTTTATTACTATTTATATACCGCGCCTATCTCCCAATGGGACTCAGGGCGGTGCACAGGAAGATTAAAACATACAATAAATATTGATATAAATACTTAATTACAGCCATCATTAAAATACTATTAAATTAGTTGACCTGTGCTAAAATCTAATTAAAGCAATACAAATATTAAAATTCATTGAGTAAATCTGTGGTAATTTCATCGGGGTCTAGGCAAGGCCAGCTAACTGGAACAAGTGTGTCTTAAGAAGGCGGCGGAAGAGACGAAGGTCCCTGGTGGTGCGCAGTTCGGGGGGGGGGGGTAGGTCGTTCCCGAGGGCTGGGCCCGCCACAGAGAAGGCCCTTCCCCTAGGAGCCGCCAGCCGGCATTGACCGGCAGACGGCACCCTGAGAAGGCCCTCCCTGTGGGAGCGGATCGGCCGAAGGGAGGTATGTGGTAGGAGGTGGTCCCGCAAATAACTAGGCCCCGCGGCTATAGGACACGGCAACGGCCATAAGTGACCTCCCAGGGGCCTCCCTAATCTACCCTTTTCACGCCTGTGGAGTAGGCTTCACGTCCTCCCACCCCCAAGGTTTTCCCACAGTTAGCGGGTTTTTCATCCGTCGGCTTGGACAGTGAGATGGGGGTGGGTAAGTAAATGCAATCCATAAATCAAAAGAAGATAAAATCTTAAGCATTGGGGGGTCCTGTAAAACATACTTTATTGAAAAAGACTGCCTATGTCAGGCATCTTTTCTGCTGGATCTTAGGCCTGCCACTTACTATTATTCTACTATGCCTTTTCCATGGTGGAAAAATGGGATTGCACGGAGTTAGATGATAGGTAATAATAATAATAATAATAAATTGGAATTTATTAACCGCACCCTCTCCCCACAGGGACCCGGGGCGGTGCACAGGCATAATTAAAACAATATATGATAATACAGACATTACTAAAATAAAATTAAATAAATTACCCGTGCTAAAAATACAATTAAAAAACCCATTAAAATTTATCGTTAAAAGACAGAGAGAACTATTCAAGGCCGGCCAGTCGAAAGAGATGGGTCTTTAATTTTACACGGAAGGAGCGGAGGTCGGTGGTCGTTCTAATATCAGGGGGAAGGTCGTTCCAGAGGGCCGGGCCCGCCACAGAGAGCGCCCTTCCCCTGGGCGTCGCCCGCTGACAAAGTCTAGTGGACGGCACCCGGAGAAGCCCCTCTCTGTGGGAGCGAATCGGTCGTGAGGATGTATGGGGCAGGATCCGATCTCGCAGATAGCTAGGTCCCGAGCCATGGAGCGCTTTGAAGATGATAACTAACACCTTGAAGCGCACCCGGAAGACGACAGGTAGCCAGTGCAGCTCGCGCAAGAGCGGTGTTACATGGGCAAACCTAGAGGTGCCCATAATTGCTCGCGCGGCTGCATTCTGAACTAACTGAAGCCTCCGGGTGCACCTCAAGGGGAGCCCCATGTAGAGAGAGTTACAATAGTCCAGTCGGGATGTCACGAGGGCATGAGTGACTGTGCGAAGGGCGTCCCGATCCAATAGGGGGCGCAATTGGCGGACCAGGCAAACCTGGTAAAACGCCCTCCTGGCCACGGCTGTCACTTGCTCTTCCATAGACAGCCGGGTATCCAGGAGGACACCCAAATTGCGCGCCCCATCCACAGGGGCAAGATGTTCGCCCCCTATGGCCAGCGTTGGAGAAAGCTGGTTGAATCGGGCAGCCGGAAACCACAGCCACTCGGTCTTGGTCGGGTTGAGCCTAAGTCCGTTACTTCCCATCCAGATCCGCACGGCTTCCAGGCACTGGCACATCACTGCTACGGCATCGTTGGGGTGGTTTGGGGTAGATATGTACAGCTGGGTGTCATCAGCGTACAGGTGGTACTCTACCCCAAAACCACGGATGATCTCACCCAGCGGCTTCATATATGCGTTAAACAGGAGAGGCGAGAGGACCGACCCCTGAGGCACTCCACATGTGAGTGGTCTCGGGGTCGACCTCTGCTCTCCTGCCCGCACAAATTGCGATCGGCCAGAGAGGTAGGAGGAGAACCACCGCAACACGGTGCCTCCCACCCCCAACCCCCCCAGCCGATGCAATAAGATACCATGGTCGATGGTATCGAAAGCCGCTGAGAGGTCTAATAGGACCAGGATGGAGGAACATCCCCCATCTCTGGCCCTCCAGAGATCATCTACCAACGCGACCAATGCCGTCTCGGTGCTATGCCCGGGCCGAAAGCCGGACTGGCGCGGATCTAGATAGTCAACTTCCTCCAGGTGACGGGGAAACTGTTGTGCCACCACACTCTCAACAACCTTCGCCAAGAAGGGAAGGTTGGAGACTGGACGGTAGTTGTTCAAAAGAGCTGGGTCCAAAGAGGGCTTCTTGAGGAGGGGCCTCACCATAGCCTCTTTTAGGGAGGCAGGCAAGGAACCCTCGCTCAAGGATGCGTTGATAACCTCTTGGAGCCAGCCTCGTGTCACCTCCCAGGATGCCAGTACAAGCCAGGAGGGGCACGGGTCCAATGAACATGTGGTGGCTCGCAGTCGCCCACGTAACCTGTCCATATCCTCGGAAGTAACGGGGTCAAACTCCTCCCAAACAAGATCTCCCTCGTGGCATCCCACTGGGCCATGAATGGTGGCTAGCTCACTCTGTATCTGGGCGGTTTTCTCCTGCAGAAAAATCACAAATTCCTCTGCCCTACCCTGTAACGGGGCTTCCCGCTCCCTCTGTTGAAGGAGGGAACGGGTCACCCTAAACAGGGCGGCAGGGCGGTTTTCTGCGGATGCTATGAGGGTGGCGCAATGATGACGTTTGGCCACCCTCAGCGCCACAATGTAAGTCCGTAAATGGGCTCTCACTTGTGTCCGGTCAGATTCAGAGCGGCTAGCCCTCCATCTTCTCTCTAGGCATCTCTTGCGGCGTTTCATCACCCGCAGCCCCTCAGTAAACCAAGGAGCCAGGGTGGTTCGCCGCCGCGAGAGAGGCCGCAAGGGCGCGACCCGATCCAAGGCTCCCACGGCCGCACTATTCCATGCGGCCGTGAGGTCCTCTATCGGGGCGCGGGTCAGGGATACAGGAAATGGCCCAAGCGCTGTCTGGAACCCATCCGGGTCCATCAAGCGCCTGGGGCGGTACCAGATTGGTAACTCTGGTTCCGCCTCCCCGCGGAGGGGAGCAGCGGTCGGAAAGTCGAGTCGGAGAAGTGAGTGGTCTGACCATGACAAGGGTATGATGTCTATGTCCCCTGTACCCAGATCACTCTTCCATTGGCCCGAGACGAAGATGAGGTCCGGCGTATGTCCACCCTCATGAGTGGGGCCTTGAATTACTTGGGTCAGGTCCATGGCCGTCATGGAAGCCATGAACTCCCGAGCTACCGCGGATGATTCGCCCAACGATGGCAGATTAAAGTCCCCCATAACTATAAGTCTGGGGGTCTCCACTGCCACCGTGGCGATCACCTCCAGGAGCTCGGGCAGGGCTGCTGCTACATAGCGGGGAGCCAGGTATACAGCCAGCAAGCCCAACTGCCTCCCTAGGCCCCACTTCATGCAAAGGGACTCACAGCCGGAGGTCTGCGGCACAATGGTCTCTCTCGGCTCCAGGCCTTCCTTGATAATGACCGCTACCCCACCACCCCTGCCTAACAACGTTCTTTCTAGAAAGCCAAGGTCATCCTTTGTCTTTGCACCTGACCAAAGCTGGATGGGGGGAAACTGCCAGCGTGGCAGTGGGGGATTGGACCATGGGGTGGGCTTGTGGGTGTGGGGGAGGCAAGATCTTGAACTTCCAACCGGGTGGGGGAAACCGGGAAGCTTCCAGATTCAGATGGGCCAACCTGGCTCTCTTCATCAACTGGAACTTTGAGGAATCCTTTGTCTCGGAATCTGATTTACTTTTGGGTGTTATTTGGAAACCTGATAGCTGGAAAGAGCAGCACAGACCGGGATAAGGAAACTTTTCTCACCGATGAATTGCTGGTGATGTTGACACTGGGCAGCTACAGACTCTTCCGGGGTGGTGTGGGGGGAGCTGATGGAGCCCCCCTCGGATGCACCATCCAACTTCTGGGAAGGCCGGTACCTGCAGAAGGGGGAAGAGGTGCATGTTACTTGAGAGGCTTTCAAGGAAGGAAGGAAGGAAGGAAGGAAGGAAGGAAGGAAGGAAGGAAGGAAGGAAGGAAGGAGAGAGTAACTGAGATGGAAGGGACCTTGGAGGTCTTCTAGTCCAACCCCGTTTGAGCCTCCTGCCCCATACATCCCTTCGGCTGATCCGCTCCCACAGAGAGGGCTTTCTCAGGGTGCCGTCGGCCGGGCAATGCCGTCTGGCTACACCCAGGGGAAGAGCCTTCTCTGTGGCGGGCCCTGCCCTTTGGAACGACCTACCCCCTGAATTGCGTACCATCTCGGACCTCCGCCTCTTCCGCCAGTGTGTAAAGACACATCTTTTTCAGCAAGCCCGCCTAGCCTAACCTCCCGTGGGGACCATTTTTAGATAGTTTTAAATTGGGGTTTTTAAAATTAGATTTTAGCATAGGATCATAATTTAATATGTTTTTAAATTTTGTATTTATTGTTTTGTATGTTTTTAAATTCCTGTGCGCCGCCCTGGGTCCTTTGTGGAGAAGGGCGGGATATAAATGTGATTAAAATAAATAAATAAATAAAATAAACAATGGTTGTCCGATCTCTTCTTAAAAACTTTCAGTGTTGGAGCACTCACAGCCTCTGGAGGCAAGTTGCTCCAATTAATTATTAGAATATAGAATAACAGAGTTGGAAGGGACCTTGGGGGCCTTCTAGTCCAGCCCCCGGCTTAGGCAGAAAATCCTATACCACTTCAGACAAAGGGTTATCCAAACTCTTCTAAAAAACTTCCACTATCGGAGCGTTCACAGCTTCTGGTGGCAAGTTGTTCCTCTGGCTAATTGTCCTCACTGTCAGGAAGTTTCTTCTTAGTTCTAGGTTGCTCCTCTCTCTGGTTGGTTTCCATCGGTTACTCCTTGTCCTAACCTCAGGTGCTTTAGAGAATAGAACAACAGCGCTGGAAGGGACCTTGGAGGTCTTCTAGTCCAACCCTCGCCCCAAGCAGTATCCCTTATACTGTTTCAGAGAAATGGCTGACCAGTCTATTGACTGGGGACGGGTTTTCCGGTCAGCTTCACAATTGGTAGGGCCTTCGGTTAGGGCAGGTAGAGGAAAAAGGAAGCCGCCCTAGGAGGAGACTCTAAGGTGGGGGAACTGGACTTCCGGTCGGCTCCAGAATTGAACCGGGGAATGGGTGGGAACGGCGGCTTCCGGTTAGGACCTTTGTGACTCTTTGAGTGTTTAAGGTTGCCGACCCCTGGTTTAGATACAAACGGGTTCCCTGTCAGTGAGTGTAGGTACGTTAGGAGTATTGATTTCCTATCTGTAGTTCCTAGGACAGAACTATTTTCAGCAAGTCCAAAAATACGCTAGAGAATTGGGTGGGACTCAAGGCAAGCCAGCCATCAACCGGCACAGAGAGATAAACAGCATGTACACACCATTGGAAAAGCTAAAATGGAAGCCACAAGGCCAAATGCTGGAATTTGGAACTCCGCCCGTTTCAAAGTAGGTGAGACTGAGAAATCCTGCCAGGGCAAGAACCTGTATTTCGGTACCGCCGAGAAAGGGGAGGCACCCAGCCTTTGTCTAAACCCCTCCCCATCAAAAGAGAACCCCCCATGTCCAAAGCAGTATTTTCCCATTGATGAACGGAGCTTTCTGAGCTGAATTGGGAAGAGGAAGAGGGGTGGGTGGGCTTGTGCAGAGTCTGCACAAGACAAGCCAGCCATCAACAGGCACAGAGAGATAAACAGCATGTACACACCATTGGAAAAGCTAAAATGGAAGCCGCAAGGCCAAATGCTGGAATTTGGAACTCCGCCCGTTTCAGAGTAGGTGAGACTGAGAAATCCTGCCAGGGCAAGAACCTGTTTTTCGGTACCGCTGAGAAGGGGGGGGCACCCAGCTTTTGTCTAAACCCCTCCCCATCAAAAGAGAATCCCCCACCGTCCAAAGCAGTATTTTCCCAATGATGAACGGAGCTTTCTGAGCTGAATGGGGAAGAGGAAGAGGGGTGGTGGGCTCGTGCAGAGTCTGCACAAGACAAGCCAGCCATCAACAGGCACAGAGAGATAAACAGCATGTGCACACCATTGGAAAAGCTAAAATGGAAGCCGCAAGGCCAAATGCTGGAATTTGGAACTCCGCCCGTTTCAGAGTAGGTGAGACTGAGAAATCCTGCCAGGGCAAGAACCTGTTTTTCGGTACCGCTGAGAAGGGGGGGCCACCCAGCTTTTGTCTAAACCCCTCCCCATCAAAAGAGAATCCCCCACCGTCCAAAGCAGTATTTTCCCAATGATGAACGGAGCTTTCTGAGCTGAATGGGGAAGAGGAAGAGGGGTGGTGGGCTTGTGCAGAGTCTGCACAAGACAAGCCAGCCATCAACAGGCACAGAGAGATAAACAGCATGTGCACACCATTGGAAAAGCTAAAATGGAAATTCCAAGACTAAATTCTGGGAGTTGGAAGCCCACCCGTTTCAAAGTAGGTGAGGCTGAGAAACCTGCCAGCGCCAGAACCTGCATTCTGGTACCTTTCGAACCTCTGGTGGCAAGCAGTTCCACTGGTTCATTGTTCTCACTGTCAGGAAATCCCGCCTTAGTTCTAGGTTGGGTTTCTCTTTGATAAACTTCCAGCTGTCACTTCTTGCTCTGCCCTCGGGGGCTTTGGAACATAGGTGTGTGTGTGTGTGTGTGTGTGTGTGTAGGTGGCGGGGAAGAGCTGGTCAGCTGGGACTTCTGGAAACTCCCAATTTCCTTGAGGGACGCTGGGCATTCAGGCTGGAGTGATGGGGCTTGTAGTTGTTACACCAACTTCCACATGACATTTTGCGGAAGCCAGTTTGAAATATGTGCAATTAATTCTCTGGTGCGCCTCTTCTTCTGTCCCGATTTGGAAGTCCTTCTGTCACTCCATGAGGACTAGCAACATGAGGTTGCCACGGGCGGCTAAGGGCCCGGTGTGGGGAGGGGAGGGGGCTCCTACCTCTGCTTCTGGTGGGCCGGTTGCTGCCTCATGGCCATGTACTGGGCGTCTTCCTGCAAGCGGTTCAGGGGCGACTCCGGCTTGAGACGGATCCCGTAGTAATGGTACTTGGAGTTCCCCCTGCAGAGGATAATGGGCAGTGGGTTACTTCCCATGGAGGGGAGGGGGGGAGCCACCATCCCGAGAATGGGCTTTGGAGGAGGGGAGGTGTTTAGGGGAGGGGGCTCTGCAAATCCCTCCCTCCCCATGAAGACCCCCGACTGTCAAGGCCCCGTGCAGTTCCTCACCCTTTGGCAGGTGGTCCTCGACTTATGACCAATCCGTTTAGTGACAGTTCAAAGTTACCACTGAAAAAAGTGACTTTGGCGGCTGATTTTTCGCTCTTAGGACCGTGGCAGCACTCCACACGCCCCCCCCAAATGGTCATGTGATTAACCGGCTCATATTTGTTGTTATTATTATTATTATTAAATAAAAGCATTTTTTTTTTTAAAAGCTTAAAGGAAGTGTTGGCAGCATCTGGGAATCACCGGATGACCGGCTGCGGCTTCCGAAAAAGGAAAGTCCATGGAGGGATGAGGCCAAATTCGCTTAATGACTGCATGGTTCACTTAACAATTGTTAAGCTGCAATTCCGCTGAAGAGCTGTGGCCGCCAAGGTCGGCCACCAAGCGAAGCGGGTGGGGGCTCACTTAACGTGGGTCTTGCTTAGCCAGGGAGGTTTTGGCCTCGACTGCAGTCATAAATCGAGGACCACCTCTGTGCCGGACCTCGGAGGTTGGTCTCGCTGGGGACGGATTTGACTCCTCCTTACCCTCTTTGTCCTTGAGGGGGCGCTACGACGCCGTGCCCAGTTCTGACGTCATCGCCATCGCCCCCCCCCATCTCCTCCCCCCCCCGCTCTTCGTTTTCCCACAATGCCCTGCAGCTAAAGGCCGGGAAGCCCTTCTGGGAAAGCAGCCCGGATCCTGGGCAAAAATAGAGGCTGGCACAGAAGCCGAAGGGACCCCGAATGCCACCCCCCGACTCCCCAAAACCCCTCTGGCCCTCCTGAACCCCTGGAGCCTCTCTGGGCTCGGAGCTGCTGGGAGAGGGGTGGTTGGAAAAAGGGGCGGCGGCCGAAGAGGCAACAGTTTCCACCGTCCCCCCCTCCAAGAAATGGACCCCCCCCAAATTTCCAGTCTCCCTCCACAGCCCCCACCCACCCCTTGACAGACGGGGACAACTCGCCGTGGCCCCCTTGCCGTGACCACCTCGCCGCGGGACTGCTGAACAATTCAATGGTTTGAAAGAAAGAAGGGAAACATTTGGATTCTTGTCGTTCCCGTTCTCTCGGTGGGCCTATTCCAGCGTTTCTGCAATTATTAGCATCGTTCTTCTGGACTACTGCAATGCCCTCTACATGGGGCTCCCCTTGAGTTGCACCTGAAGGCTTCAGCTAGTCCAGAATGCAGCCGCCCGGGGAGTTATGGGAACCTCCAGGTTTTCCCATGTAACACCGCTCCTGCCCGAGCTGCACTGGCTACCTGTTGTCTTTCGGGTGCGCTTCAAGGTGTTGGTTATCATCTTTAAAGCGCTCCATGGCACGGGACCTAGCTATCTGTGGGATCGCATTCTGCCCCATACATCCCTGCGGCCGATTCGCTCCCACAGAGAGGGACTTCTCCGGGTGCCGTCCACTAGGCTGTGCCAGCGGGCGACGCCCAGGGAAAGGGCCTTCTCTGTGGCGGGCCCGACCCTCTGGAACGACCTTCCCCCCGAAATCAGAACAACCACGGACCTTCACTCCTTCCGACAGCTATTAAAAACTCACTTCTTTCGTTTGGCTGGCCTAGGGTAATTTTGAATTATTAAGGTGTTTTTTAGGGATAGTCTTTTTAATAGAACTTTTTAGCACAGGGTAAGTTTAATTTGATTTTAACCTTGTATTTTGTTTGTTGTAATTTGTTTTTAATTTCCCTGTGCCCCGCAGGGAACACAGGGAAATTAAAAACAATTTAATTTCCCTGTGCCCCTTTGGGGAGAGAGAGAGGGATATAAATAAAATTTATTATTATTATTATTGTTCTTGCCCCCCTGGCGAGTTATCCCGTGGGGAGTTGGCCGTGGTGGCCGGCCCTGGACCCCTGGCAGACCTGGTGCCCAGGCGACGCGTCCTCAGGCCCATGAAGACGGAGCGGATCAGCTTCCCGAAGGAGGCGGCGTTGACCGGATCCAGCTTGTGCTCCTGGCAGTGGCGCAGGTAGTGGTTGTAGAGGGAGCTGCGGGGCAGGCTGACCCCTTCCGCTGTTTCGTAGTTGTCTAGCAGCCACTGCAGCTGCTTGGAGGAAGGGGAGATCGGGGGGGAGGGGGGGGAGAGAAAGAGACGAGACGAGATGAGACAAGAGAAGGAGATAAGAGAAAAAAAAGAGAAGAGAGGGAGAGAGAGAAGAGGGGAGACAGAAAGAGAAAAGAGAAGAGATCGGAGAGGGAAAGAAAGCAAAAAGAAAAGAAAAAAGAAGAGGAAATAAAAAAGAAGAGGAGAGGAAGGAGAGAAGCGGGGAAAAGAGAAGAGAGGACAAGAGAAAGAAGAGGAAGAGGAAGAGAAGAGCAAGAGAAGAAAAAGAGAAGAGAGAAAGTGGAGAAAAAAGAGAGAAAAGAGAAGAAAAGAGGAGAGAGAGAGAGAGAGGAGGGAAGGGGAGAAAGAAAGAGAAAAGAGAAGAGATCGGAGACGGAAAGAAAGAAAAAAGAAAAAAGAAAAGAAAAAAGAAGAGAAGAGAAAGGAGAGAAGCAGGAAAAAGAGAAGACAAGAGGAAGAGAAGAGGAAGAGAAGAGCAAGAGAAGAAAAAGAGAAAGAGAAAGAGGAGAGAAAAGAGAGAAAAGAGAAAAAAGAACAAAAGAGAAGAAAAAGAGAAGACAAAAGAGAAAGGAGAGAAAGGAGAGGAGAGGAAGAGAAGAGAAAGAGAAGAGAAAGGAGAGAAGAGAAAGAAAAGCAAAAGAGAAGAGAGAAGAGGAGAGAAAAGAAAGAGAAAAGAAAAGAAGAGAAAAAAGAGAAGAGAAAGAGAACGGAGAGAGAAAAGTGAAAGAAGAGATACGAGAGGGAAAGAAAGCAAAAAGAAGAGGAAAGAGAAGAGGAAAGAGAAGAGAAAGAGAAAGGAGGAGAGAAGAGAAAGAGAAGACAAGCGAAAGAGGAACAGAAGGGAAGGGAAGAGAGAAAGAGAAGAAAAGAAAGAGAAAGAGAAAAAAAAGAAAGGAGAGAAGAGAGGGAAAGAAAAGACAAGCGAAAGAGGAACAGAAGGGAAGGGAAGAGAGAAAGAAAAGAAAAGAAAAAGAAAGAGAAAAAAAAGAAAGGAGAGAAGAGAGGGAAAGAAAAGACAAGAGAAGGAGAAAGAGAAGAGAAGAGGTCAGAGGCTGGAGCAGCCTAAGGAGAACCTGGTCACATCTGGGGAGTTGGGGTTGGGGGGTGTCACCTTCTGGGATCCCCAATCTACCGGAAGTCCCTCTTTTCGCCCTCTGCCCCCCCTCTCCTCGGCAGCTGTGCCCCCGCTCGGAGGGCCCCTACAGCAAGACCATGGCTGGGAATGTCCACTAGGCGCCGTGGTGGCGTAGTGGACAGGACGCCATACATATTGCAGGCAAACTCTGCTTTCCACAGCCAGCAGTGCGATCCTGGCCGGCTCAACATGAACCTTCCATTCTAGACCCCCAACCTTTCCACCTGGCCCGCCACGCATTGTGGCGGGCATAAACACACCCGCCCTCCGCTCCCAGGAGTGCAAGGACCCACCACTCGCACAAGCTGAGGTCTTTGTACACCCTATTGTCCATCACTTTTGTGTCCTGGTTTGAAACAAGATGGGGGGTCTCAGTAGTGGGCTGCGACCGGGGAGGTGGTGGACCCCTGCCGTGGAGCCTCTGATGTCCCCCCCCCCCGCCCCATGCATCCCACCAAGCCGTCCGAGGCCGGGCCCGAGGAGCCGAGCCCCAGAGGGGAAGGGAAGGGGGAAGCCAAGCGCAAGGCAGAGAGAGAGAGAGGCAGGGGTCCCCAGGTGAGAAAGAGAGAGGGCCGGAAGGGAGGGGCTCCTGAGTAGGGGAGGGTGGGTGTGTTAGAAGCCAAGAGCGCTTGGAGGCTCCCCTCCAGCTCGGTGCCAAGACCAACAGAGGTAGGACAGGTGGTCACGGGTGACTCGCTACGCTGCAGTTGCAATGGGTGGGGGGGGAGGCATTGGAATGGAAGGAAGGGTGGGGGGGTGGGGGGGAGTGGAAGCCTGAGACGGACCCAACGACTCACGATCGCCAGCCTGGGAAGTCCGAGGCGGACAGAAAGTTTCCGAAACATCCCTAAATTCTATACCTGTACTCAAATTGTTTCCTCCCCCCACAAGTCATCTTCAGAAAGCGAGGGGAGCCGAATGTCAACTTGTAAAGCATTTCCATGTCTGTTATCAAGTTGACATCGGAGGAAAGGGGGAGGGGAGAATTCCACGCATGCTTTCGGCTAGAGTCGGATCTCAGATTACTACCGCAGGCTTGTGAGGCGCGGAATTTGACAACCTGGTGCAAATGGGGGGGGGGGGGGTGTAGAGCCTCCTTGGAACTGCCGAAAAGAAGGTGTTGTAGACCGGAGACAGATGATGCCGTATCCCTCCCCCTCTGTTGAGGGAGGGCTGTTCAATTTGGACATAGGTCGCCTCTTGGACCCCCCTTTAAAACCAGAGATCCGTCTCTGTCCGAAATGTGGACTTTGTTGTCTTCAAGACGTTCAGACTTTGTCTTCTGAATGGAGGTAGACCTACAGTATGTTGTGCCGTGCATTTGGGAAGTGGCTGTTTGGTTTCCCCAATGTGCAGATCTGCCCTGGGCTCTCTGCGTTGTGCTTGCAAGGACCACGTTGCTCAGTTTGCGCCTGGGTGTTTTTATCCTTGGGGTGGACATCATCCGTCTCCAGTTTACAACACAGTCCTTTCAACAGGTCCAAGAAGGCTCTGCCCCCATTTGCCCCACTGAGGACACAGGGAAGCCTCCAAGGGGCCTCAACGACCCTCTAAAAAGGATGCCAAGGACCAGCTTTGTCTGCAACCACCCCAACCGAGGATCAAAACAGGGAGGAGAGGGGAGGGGAGGGAGGGCAAAACTTACATGGCTGTTGAGCAGGGTGCTTTTGTGCGATGTAATGCCTTCGTTTTTTTGGAGGTTCTCAATGGCCATTTCGAGCTACCCCAAGGAAGAGAAAGAGAGGGGGGAGGGAGGGAAGGAAGAAAAAGGCAAATCAGACACGGGGCGTCAGTTGAGCTTCCACCAATGCCAGGCCCTCCGGGTCTTCCCCTCCCCACCCCAAACGGGCCAAAGTAAAACTTCGGAAGGCGGGAGAGGGTTAGTGCGGCAGAGACGTGAAGGGGGATCGCGTGGGACCGCATGCGGAAGGAGCCTCTACAGCACAGCAGCGAGCGCAAAGGGCATGGGAACACGGGGCAGAGGATCTTGCTCACCACCTGCGCCGAGGGCCATGTTTCTAGCCCTCAGTGACTTCCAAACAGGTGACATTTCCCGCCGGTTAAGCCCGGCTCGTGGGATTTTATTCGGTATCGACATTTCTGGGGTTCTCTCGGCGACGCAACGGAAGCGGGCTGTGCCGCCACTCTGGTTTAGCCGACAGATCTGGGATGTCTCTCTCGAGCTCTCGAGGTGGTGGTCTTGTGGGCGTTTCGTAATTTCCAAAGCACGGATGACGTTCCCTAGCTGGGTCATGAAACGTCTGCAAGGGAACTACCAAGCTCAGAGAGCGCAAAGGACCCCCCCCCTACGCCCCCACGCCGGTTCAATCCTCTCCAGAGCAGGGATGGGGCGACTCTGGCTACTTTGCACCGTGTTTCTCCCGAAAATAAGCGGCTCTTACCGTATTTTTCAGAGTATAAGACGCACCTTTTTCTCCCCCCCCCAAAAAAGAAGGTAAAAATCTGGGTGCGCCTTATACACTGTACACAGCATTTTTTTGCCTCCTGAAACCCCGCCCCCTTTGCAAAAATGGGTGGGCTCCTGGGGGCTGGGGAGGGCAAACACGAGCGGGAAAACCTGGTGGGTTTTTGCTCATTTTTTTGGGGGGGGGGGCCAGGAGCACTTTGCAGGCCTCTCAAACTCTCTGCATGAGGGTTTGGGAGGCCTGCAGAGTGCAAAAACCTTTAAAAAAACACGACCTCTTCAAAATCTTGGTGCGTCTTATAGTCTGAAAAATACGGTGTATTATTGTTTGCTCCTAAAGATAGACTTTTCTGGTTAGGTCTTATTTTGGGGGGGGGGGAAGAAACTATAACTAATTGCATCCGTCTGGCTCAGGGGGGGGGGGTCTACAAAGTTGGGTCTTTGAAGACTGGTGGAGTTCAACTCCCAGAATTCCCCAGCCAGCCAGCCATGCTGGGCTGGGGAATTCTGGGAGTTGGAAGTCCACCAGTCTAGAAAAAGGGAGACAACTTTGCAGATGGGGCTTATTTTGGGGGGGTAGGGTTTAATACTACGAGCATCCTGAAAAATCACCCCAGGGTTTATTTTCCAGTTCAGTGGGGGGGTTTTTGGGGGGGGGGGAAACAGGAGTTGAAATCCGCAGGCTACCCTGTCTCCCTCCCTCCCTCCCCCCAGGAGACCGTCTCCTGCCCCATACATCCCTTAGACCGATACACTCCCACAGAGAGGGCCTTCTCAGGATGCCGTCGGCCGGACAATGCCGTCTGGCGACACCCAGGGGAAGGGCCTTCTCTGTGGCGGGCCCTGCCCTTTGGAACGACCTTCCCCCTGAACTTCGCATCATCTCCGACCTCCGCCTCTTCCGCCACATTTCTTTCATCTAGCCGGCCTAGCGTAACCTCTGCAATTGACTATTTTAGACAGTTTTAAATTTTGGGGGATTTTAATTTGGTTTTAGCACAGGACGGTTATTAAATAAGTTTTTAAATTTTTTTATTGATTTTGTATGTATTTTAAAATTCCTGTGCGCCGCCCTGGGTCCGTTTGGAGAAGGGCGGGGTATAAATTTAATAAAATAAAATAAAATAAAATAAATAAAATAAGACTGAACTGGAAAGTAAACCCTGGGGTGATTTTTCAGGATCCTCTGCTCCAGAGGAATAAAGTTTGAATAAAGGAGCCCCCCCCTCCCTTCCCCACCAGTTGGAATGTGCAATGGGGAAGGTGAGCTCCACCCCCCCACCCCCCAAACTCCCCACCAGTGCCCCCCGTTGAGACACAGCCCCCCCCCCCCTTGACTCACCGTAGCCGGAGAAGAGCGGGAGGTGTGCGACATAGTGTGGCGGGCGTTCTCCATCCCGCCGTGGATGAGATAGGTGCCGGAGCTGGTGACGATCTGGCTGGTGCCCGCGCTGTCCAGGGCCAGTCCCACCATGCCGTGGGAGGGGATGGCGGTGGGGGAGGAAGCCCCCGGGCTCACCTGAGCGCTGCCCCCTTGCGGCTCAAAGTAGGCCGTGGCGCTGCCTGGCGCGTAAATCTGAGCCTCGGGGTTGTAAGTATAGGTGGCCCGCCTGTTGAGAAGGGAAAGGAGGAAAGGGAGGGGGGAGGGGCTCCATTAGCCTGTGGAACTGATGGACACTTGAAGCAAGGCTGCTGAAATCCCAGGAGCAGGGGAAGAGAGAGAGGCAGAGTGAGAGAGAGAGAGAGACAGTGGGAATGAGAGGAAGAGAGGGAGAGAGAATGAGAGACAGGGAATGGGAGAGGGAAGGAGAGGGAGAGAGTCGGAGAGACAAAGAGAATGAGAGACAGCGAGGAAGAGAGAGAGAGAGACATAGAGAGAGAGGGAATGAGAGGAAGAGAGAGGGAGAGGGAGAAAGAATGAAAGAGAGGAAGGGAGAAGGAGAGAGAGAGAGACTGAGTGAGAGAGGAAGGGAGGAGGAGAGAGATAGGGAAACAAAGAGAACGAGAGAGAGAGAGAATGAAAGAGAGGAAGGGAGAAGGAGAGAGAAGGGGGAGAGAGAGAGAGGGAAACAAAGAGAATGAGAGAGAGGGAGGGAGAGAGAGAGACAGAGAAGGGGAAGGGAGTGGTAGCGAGAGAGGGAGGGAGACACAGAAAATAAGAGTATGAGAGAGGGAGAGAGAGAATGAAAGAGAGGAAGGGAGAAGGAGAGAGAAGGGGGAGAAAGAGAGACCGAGTGAGAGAGGAAGGGAGGAGGAGAGAGATAGGGAAACAAAGAGAACGAGAGAGAGAGAATGAAAGAGAGGAAGGGAGGAGAGAAGGGAGAGAGAGAGAGGGAAACAAAGAGAATGAGAGAGAGGGAGGGAGAGAGAGAGACAGAGAGAGGGGAAGGGAGTGGTAGCGAGAGAGGGACGGAGACACAGAAAATAAGAGTATGAGAGAGGGAGAGAGAGAATGAAAGAGAGGAAGGGAGAAGGAGAGAGAAGGGGGAGAGAGAGAGAGGGAAACAAAGAGAATGAGAGAGAGGGAGGGGGGAGGGAGGGAGGGAGACAGAGAGGGGGGGAAGGGAGTGGTAGTGAGAGAGGGAGGGAGAAAGAAAAAAAGAAAGAAAGAAAAAGAGAGAGAAAGAGAATGAGAGAGAGGGGGGGGAGAAAGAGAGAGAAAGAGAGAGGGGGGGAAAGGGAGGGAGGGAGGGAGGGGTCACCTACAGAGTCCCGTTGGCGTAGACAGCCTCCCCTCCCTCGATATACTGGACTTCCGCTGGGTAGACATGCTGCACTGTTTGCACCTGGAGGGAAGAGGAGGTGTTTTCAAAGGAGGTGGGGGGGCGGGAAGAAGAGCCCACCCACCCCAAACAGAGAAACTTCCCGTAGAGGGGTCCCCCCCCCCCCGAGAGGCCCCCGGGCCCGGACTCCCTTCCCAGCAGGGAAACAGAGCACACACCCCCTCTGCCCCCGCTGGACCCCCAACCCAAAGGCCCTAACAACAAGAGCCTCGGACCCCTTTCCATCTCTCCCTTCTTTCCTTCTCTTCTTCCTCCTTTCTTCCCCCTCTTTCCTTCTTCCTTTCTTTCCTCGCTCCGTTTGCTCTGTTCTTCCTCCTTCCCTCCCTTTTGTTGATCTTCCTCCCATTTCCTCCTTCCCTTCCTTCCTTCTCTCCTCCCTCCCTCCCGCCTTCCTTTAGCTCCCTTTCTCCTTCCTTCCTCATCCTCCCTATCTCCTTCCTTTCATCCTCTCCCGCCTTCCTTCTCTTCTCCCTCCCCTTCCTTCCTTCTCTCCTTCTGTTCTTCCACCCTCCCTCCCTCCTCTTCTTATCATATCTTCAAATAATGCTGGATTTTGACAGATGCCTTCCGGGTGCCCTGAAGAAGGGGCCGAGACCACCAAAGGGCCCAGCAGCTCCATCCGTCCCCACTTGGCTTGGCCAATTCCTTTGGCCCCAAAGGGAGGTTACCTAAATGGTCATTAAGATTCCTGCCTAAGCAGGGGGCTGGACAAGAAGACCTCCAAGGTCCCTTCCAACTCATTCTATTCTATTCTATTCTATTCTATTCTATTTACTCTATTCTATTTACTCTATTCTCTTTCCTTATTCTATTCTATTCTATTCTATTTACTCTACTCTATTATCTTTCCTTATTCTATTCTATTCTATTCTATTCTATTCTACTCTATTCTATTCTATTCTACTCTTACTCTACTCTAAAGTTAATTAAATGTTCATAAAGTTTCCTGCCTAAGCAGGGGGCTGGACTAGAAGACCTCCAAGGTCCCTTCCAACTTATTCCATTCTATTCCATTCTAGTCTATTCTATTTACTCTATTCTCTTTCCTTATTCTATTCTATTCTATTCTATTTACTCTACTCTATTATCTTTCCTTATTCTATTCTATTCTATTCTATTCTATTCTACTCTTACTCTACTCTAAAGTTAATTAAATGTTCATAAAGTTTCCTGCCTAAGCAGGGGGCTGGACTAGAAGACCGCCAAGGTCCCTTCCAACTTATTCCATTCTATTCCATTCTAGTCTATTCTATTTACTCTATTCTCTTTCCTTATTCTATTCTATTCTATTTTATTTACTCTACTCTATTCTCTTTCCTTATTGTATTGTATTGTATTCTATTCTATTCTACTCTTACTCTACTCTACTCTAAAGTTAATTAAATGTTCATAAAGTTTCCTGCCTAAGCAGGGGGCTGGACTAGAAGACCTCCAAGGTCCCTTCCAACTTATTCCATTCTAGTCTATTCTATTTACTCTATTCTCTTTCCTTATTCTATTCTATTCTATTTTATTTACTCTACTCTATTCTCTTTCCTTATTGTATTCTATTCTATTCTACTCTTACTCTACTCTACTCTAAAGTTAATTAAATGTTCATAAAGTTTCCTGCCTAAGCAGGGGGCGGGACTAGAAGACCTCCAAGGTCCCTTCCAACTTATTCCATTCTATTCCATTCTAGTCTATTCTATTTACTCTATTCTCTTTCCTTATTCTATTCTATTCTATTCTATTTACTCTACTCTATTCTCTTTCCTTATTCTATTCTATTCTATTCTATTCTACTCTTACTCTACTCTAAAGTTAATTAAATGTTCATAAGGTTTCCTGCCTAAGCAGGGGGCTGGACTAGAAGACCTCCAAGGTCCCTTCCAACTTATTCCATTCTAGTCTATTCTATTTACTCTATTCTCTTTCCTTATTCTATTCTATTCTATTCTATTCTATTTACTCTACTCTATTCTCTTTCCTTATTGTATTCTATTCTATTCTATTCTATTCTACTCTTACTCTACTCTAAAGTTAATTAAATGTTCATAAGGTTTCCTGCCTAAGCAGGGGGCTGGACTAGAAGACCTCCAAGGTCCCTTCCAACTTATTCCATTCTAGTCTATTCTATTTACTCTATTCTCTTTCCTTATTCTATTCTATTCACTCTATTCTCTTTCCTTATTGTATTCTATTCTATTCTATTCTATTCTATTCTACTCTTACTCTACTCTAAAGTTAATTAAATGTTCATAAAGTTTCCTGCCTAAGCAGGGGGCTGGACTAGAAGACCTCCAAGGTCCCTTCCAACATTCCATTCTAGTCTATTTTATTTACTCTATTCTCTTTCCCTATTCTATTCTATTCTATTCTATTCTATTCTATTCTATTCTATTTACTCTATTCTCTTTCCTTATTGTATTCTATTCTATTCTATTCTACTCTTACTCTACTCTAAAGTTAATTAAATGTTCATAAAGTTTCCTGCCTAAGCAGGGGGCTGGACTAGAAGACCTCCAAGGTCCCTTCCAACTTATTCCATTCTATTCCATTCTATTTACTCTATTCTCTTTCCTTATTCTATTCTATTCTATTCTGTTTACTCTATTCTCTTTCCTTATTCTATTCTACTCTACTCTATTCTATTCTACTCTTACTCTACTCTAAAGTTACTTACATGTTCATAAAATTAGTTAAATGTTCACATTTCAAATTCAGAAAGCAGGATCTGGTTTCATACTCCCAGCTTTGCAACACAGGCAGTCCTCGACTTACAATGGTTCCCTTAGTGACCATTCAAAGTTACAATTGGGGGGGGGAGGGAGGGGACTTTGTGTTCTTACAGACTGCGCACCTGGGCGCTCACAACACCGCATTACGCCTGTTTCCCCCCACACTTATGACCCTCATCCCCGCCCTCCCGTGAGCCAATATTCAGGGGCTGGGCCACGGCGCTCGTATTTATGACGGGCGCAGGACCCCAGGAGGGAGGGGTTGGTCGCGTGATTCCCCCTTTTGCGACCTTCAGACCCGCAAAAGTGGAGGGGGGAAAAGCCGGATTCACTTAACGACTGGCTGACAATTGACTTTTATTTCAATTGTTATGAGTGGTAGATATTGTAATAAACTTGAGATTATGTGATTTTAGAAAGATACTTTGCACACTAGCTAGTTTATTAATGAGACTTGAAGACTGAATACTAAATTGTTTTATTGGATTTTAAGGGTTAATTTTTAGGGGGTTTTAGCGCAGGGTATTATATATTTAATTGGTTTTTAGTAGTTATTTATTATGATGTTGTATATTTTATTCTATTTCCCTGAGTCCCTTCGGGGCGAGTGGCGCGGTTTTATAAATCTAATAAATAATAATAATAATAATAATAATAATAATAATAATAATAATAATAATAATAATAATAATAATAATAATAATAATAATAATAATAATAATAATAATAGACACATATACAATGGAAAATTTGGTTAACCTTTTGGTTTTATATAGAGAAAATATTATGGGTGTTTAACGATTAAGTGATATATCTTATAGTAGTCATGTATTTGCTAAAGACAATTGAGAACAATGTTGTAGAACAGGGACTTATGGAGAACTTTTCTTTCTTTTTACTTGCTGAATATTTATTATTATTATTTATTTATTTGTCAAATTTATAAGGGACTCAGGGCAGTGCACAGAAATATAAAAATATAATACAATACAGTACAAACAATTAAAAATGAATTAAATTAAAGTCTGTGCTTAAAGTTTAGATTAGAAAAGGGTTAAGATCAATTCAAACTATTCCCCATTAAAAACTAAGCCAGGCCGGCCTCTTGAAATAGATGCGGCATATAACTATAGAAAAAGATTGATTTTGGACAAATACTACTTGTTACTATACAGATAATTAATTATCTAAAAGGATAAGATGGTAGGAAATGAAGTTAAAAAACAGTCTTAATTCCATACACCTATATTTATATATTTAAACTTAATAATGATGATATATTCGCAGGGGTCTCCAACCTTTGCAACTTTAAGTCTGAAGGACTTCAGCTCCCAGACTTCTCCAGCCAGCTTTGCTCCCAGAATTCTGGGAGCTGAAGTCCTTCAGACTTAAAGTTGCAAAGGTTGGAGACCCCTGAATAGGGTTACACTGGATGGAAAATTAAAAACGACATTTGTAATTGTAAAGACCGATGCACAGAAACTTATGACCGAACGGCAGGTTATACAAAGCTGAAAATGACTGAAGGTTTTTTACTTGTTTTTTAGGTTGAAAATAAAAATGTATACAAAGAAAAATAAAGTTGGGCCCAAACTCACAGAACAAACATCTCACTTAACAATGCCGAGTTTGGTCGTAAGTTGAGGACTACCTGTACTGGAAGAGGTGTTTTTTTTTTTAAAGAAATCCTTTGTAAAAACTCATCAAGACGGAATTTGTCTTGTTGGAAAGGGACTCTGTGTGTGTGTGTGTGTGTGTGTTTGTGCGTTTGCACGTTGTGTATAGAAAAACAGCACAAAACGGGACTCTTTTCCAGCCACAAGGTGGCATTAGAAACCAGCCCATAGAGGGGTAGTCCTAGACTTACGACCACAACGCCAGAAATCTGCCTTTGCTGAGTGGAGGCGGTTTGTTAAGTGGGCTTTTGCAACCTTCCTTGCCGCGGTTGGTTAAGCAAATCCCTGAAATTCTTCGGTGGATCCCAGGGTTTGTTAACGGGATCCGGCTTTGCTCGCTGGAAGCTCTCAGAGAGGGAGTCGGGTGGCGCCTGGACCTGCGACCGTCATAAATAGGAGTCGGTTTGCAGGGATGCTGCAGCGGCCGTAAGTGTGAAAAACTGGTGGCAAGTTTTTGGAAACTAGGAAAAAATATGAAAAGGAGGCCAGAAAGCGTGTGTGTGTTTGTATGTGTGTGTGTGTGTTTGTGTTTGAGTGTGTGTGTTTGTGTTTTTGTGTTTGCGTGTGTTTGTGTGTGTGTGTGTTTGTGTTTTTGTATTTGCGTGTGTGTGTTTGTGTGTGTTTGTGTGTGTGTGTGTTTGTGTTTTTGTGTTTTTGTGTTTGTGTGTTTGTGTTTTTGTGTTTGCGTGTGTTTGTGTGTTGTGTGTGTATGTTTGTTGTGTGTGTTTGTGTGTGTATGCATGTTTGTCTGTGTGTGTGTGTTTGTGTGTGTTTGTATGTTTGTGTTTGTGTGTGTGTGTTTGTGTTTGCGTGTGTGTGTGTGTTTGTGTGTGTTTCTGTGTGTGTTTCTGTGTGTGTGTTTGTATATGTGTGTGTTCCTGTGTGTGTGTGTTTGTGTTTGTGTGTGTGCTTGTGTGTTTGTGTGTGTGTGTGTTTGTGTGTGTGTGTGTTTGTGTATGTATGTTTGTGTGTGTGTGTGTGTGTGTGTTTTTGTGTTTGCGTGTGTGTGTGAGAGAGAGAGAGAGATGGATTTTTAAACAAACCAGAGGAAGGATTCTTATAATCTTGTAATTGGATTTAAAATCTTATTTAAAACATGGGGAATAATAATAGAAACCGGATTACCACACCCACACACACACACAAACAAAAAGATAGAAAATTTGACCGCTTGAGTGACCAAACAACCCATTAGACCTTTACGTGCACGCTCCATTACTGTCGTAACTCAAGGACTGCCACCTCAACCAGGTCGACATTGACAGCTGCGTGTTTGTAAGTAGCTGGAAATTGATTTCGGAAAGTGACCCATGGGACGAAGGGCTGGAGGGATGGCAGATAAGGTTTTTCCGATCCAATTAATTACGAGAATCTTCTCCCGCTTTCTTTAACATCCATTTTTATTTCCAACTCTCCTTTTCCCCCCTCTCTTTTGCGTTCCGTTTTTAACGTTCGCACGCTGGAACCTTCACACGCGAAATCCTCGACTTACGAACGATTCCCCCGAGCGACCGTTTGAAACGGCAACGCATGGGGGGAAAAGAAAAGTGACCTATCCCATTAAGTTTCACACTTAACGACCGTGGCTTGTTTTCCTTTGAATTTGGAGAAGAAAATCGTTTGAAGGCTGCAAAAGCTGCCTTGTTAGCAGCTCCTGAAGCTGAGCCCCCGGTCCAAGAGGAAGGGGGTGGGGTGGGGTGGGGGTAGCAGGGTGACTCCGTCCCCCCCCCCTCTCCCTCCGTGTCCCATCCCAAGGCCTTACCTGCTGCGCTCTGGGCAGCGTCAGCTCTGGCATTGGCACACCTTTGGGGGCGGAACTGGTGGCTTGGACCAAAACTCTCTGGGGAAAAAAGGATTTAAGGATTGATTTAACTTATATACGGCTCCCTTTCCCAAAAAGGGACTCGGGGCGGTGCACAGGAAATTAAAAAAGCATATAAAAAACAAGACAATAGACAAAGTTTAAAATCAAATTAAATTATAACCCTGTGCTAAAAGTTTACAATAAATTAAGACTATTCCCCTTAAAAACCAATTAAAACAATTTGATGTCAAAAGAAGAGAAGGGAAAAGAAAGGGTGGGAGGGAGGGGTCATTGGGGAGGACAGCCCCCCCCTCCCCTTTGACACATCCGTCCCTTGGCCAGCAGCAATTCAGCCACCCATCACGACGGCCTCAAGAAGGGGGAAATGGCCATCTGCTTGGGCAGGGGTTGGACTAGATCAGGGGTCTCCAACCTTTGCAACTTTAAGTCTGAAGGACTTCAGCTGCCAGACTTCTCCAGCCAGCAAAAGTGTTGGAGCTTCTTCACAACTTCTGGTGGCAAGCAGTTCCATTGGCTAATTGTCCTCCCTGTTAGGAAGTTTCTCCTCAGTTCTAAGTTGCTTCTCTCCTGGATTAGTTTCCACCCATTGCTTCTTGTCCTGCCCTCAGGTGCTTTGGAGAAGAGCTTGACTCCCTCTTCTTTGGGGCAACCTTTGAGATGTTGGAAGAGGCTCTCCTGCCTCCCCTGGTCCTTCTTTTCATTCAACTAGACCTGTCCATTTCCTGCAGTGGATGAACCCCAAGGCTCTGTCTTGGGCCCAGGACTCTTCAAGGTCTTCGTAAAGCAGGGGTCTCCAACCTTTGCAACTTTAAGTCTGAAGGACTTCAGTTCTGCAATTCAACTTCACTTCAGAACAGGGGTCTCCAACCTTTGCAACTTTAAGTCTGAAGGACTTCAGTTCAGTAGTTCTGCAATTCAACTTCACTTCAGAACAGGGGTCTCCAACCTTTGCAACTTTAAGTCTGAAGGACTTCAGTTCAGTAGTTCTGCAATTCAACTTCACTTCAGAACAGGGGTCTCCAACCTTTGCAACTTTAAGTCTGAAGGACTTCAGTTCAGTTCTGCAATTCAACTTCGCTTCAGAACAGGGGTCTCCAACCTTTGCAACTTTAAGTCTGAAGGACTTCAGTTCTGCAATTCAACTTCGCTTCAGAACAGGAGTCTGCAACCTTTGCAACTTTAAGTCTGAAGGACTTCAGTTCTGCAATTCAACTTCACTTCAGAACAGGGGTCTGCAACCTTTGCAACTTTAAGTCTGAAGGACTTCACTTCTGCAATTCAACTTCACTTCAGAACAGGGGTCTGCAACCTTTGCAACTTTAAGTCTGAAGGACTTCAGTTCTGCAATTCAACTTCACTTCAGAACAGGGGTCTGCAACCTTTGCAACTTTAAGTCTGAAGGACTTCAGCTCCCAGACTTCTCCAGCCAGCTGAAGTCCTTCAGACTTAAAGTTGCAAAGGTTGCAGACCCCTGGACTAGATGACCTACAAGGCCCCTTCCAAACTCTGTTAATCTGGGTGAAACGGATCGTGGTTTCTAAACCAGACTCGCCGGGCGGTTGGTTCAATCCAGTTTACCAGGAGGGGCCGTCGGGGTTTGGCCATCCTTCACCCGTGGCGTGAAGAATGATGCCCAATGCTCCTCTTTCCCCAAACCTGGCAGCTCCCGAAGGGACGTGGGAGGCTGGAGATAACCAGGGTAGGAGCACAGAGGTGGGGAGTCCAGGATGGGGGGACGGGACGGATGGACGGACGGACACGGGGGTCTCTTCCGGCCAAAGAGGAGAGGCCTTACCTGCTGGGAAGCTGGGCCGGGCTGGGCCGAGGCCGAAGTGCGCAGCGCCACAGGGGTGGCCGAATTGGAGCCTTCCTCGGAGGTCTGCATGCTTGTCTCTGGGGGAAGAGAGGGAGAGAGAGGAGGGGGATATATGGGGATTTCTTCAGTCGCCCATTTCTGGCTCTTTTCGGGGTTCGGTCTGGAGGCGCTGGTGGGGCGGCCACCACCCAGAAGTCAGGTCCCAAAGTCCGAAAGGAGGTTCTGGGGCAACTGGGGAGCTGAATCTTTGGAAGATCAGTCCTTCCTTCACTAGTTTTTTCTCTCTCTTTCTCTCTCTCATCCTCTCTTTTTTCCCCTCTGTCCTCCTTTATCTATCTGTTCCTCCCCTCCTCTTTTTCCTCTCTTCCTTTCTATCCTCCTTTCTCTCTCTCTCTCACACACACACACACAAATTCTCCCTCTCATCCTCTCTTTTTTCTCTCTCTGTCCTCCTTTCTCTCTCTCCCTCTCTCTCTTGCTTTTTCTCTTCCTCCCTCTCTTCCTCTTTCTTTCTCTTTTCATGTCTTCCTCTCTCTCCCCCACTTTTTCCCTCTCTCCCTCTCTTTTTTCTTTTCCTTTCTTTCTCTCTTTTCCTTTCTCTTCCTTTCTCCCTGTCCCCTCTGTCCTTTATCTCTCTCTTCCTCTCTTTTCCTCTCCCTTTCTTTTTCTCTTTCTCTCTTCCTCTTCCTCCCTTTTTCTTTCTCTTCATCCGTCTTTCTCTTTCTTTCCCTCCATCTTTCTCCCCTCCTTTTGCTTCCTCCCTCTCTCCCTAAGAATTAAAACCCTCAAAATTGCGAAGTGGTCAAAGACTGCATGATTGCTTGGGGACGGAATATAGGACGCACACTGGACTTCCAAAGTTGGGAAGAAATCTGGTTCAAAAATATGAAATTGATGGCAGCTTCGTATAAGGAAAATACATATAAAATGATATATCGGTGGCATCTACCCCCGGCAAGACTTGCCAGAATGTTCCCTGGGACCATGCCTAATTGTTGGAAATGTGGCCACAGAGAGGGGACCTATTTCCATCAGTGGTGGACCTGCCCAATGGCGATTAAATACTGGAGAAAGATCAGGCAGTTGTTAATAGAAATCACCCAACATCGATTAGAGTTGAAACCGGAAACCTTCCTGTTAGGACTTAAACACCCAGACATCAATATGGAAATATGGTTTCTGGTGTTGCACATAATTATTGCGGCAAGATTGGCATTTGCCCAGGAATGGAAAAGTGATCAAATACCGACAGATAGGGCAGTAATAAATAAAATTAATGAGTGCGCAGAATCGGACAGATTAACAAAATTAATTAAAGGAAAAAAGGACTCAGAATTCTATAACTCGTGGAAGAGGGGGTATAATTGGATACGGGAACGACCGAATAATAACAACTGAAGCAATAATATATATTTAAATCGGATATTGGTAAATAATATCAATCAGAAATTAAAGGACGAATAAGAATTGACGAAGTAGGTAGGTTAACTAGATGGGCCGTATATAGTGTAAATGTTGGTGTTAAATAGTAGGCCTATTATTAGGACGGTAATGTTAAGATTGGTTATTTAAATGTTATCGCTTTCTCGCGCTGTGACGGCAATATGTTTAAAATTATGTTTGTATGATATATATATATATTTTATATATATATAAAAACCTCCCCCTTTGCAAAGACACAACCGCCCCCCTCCTCGGGGCAATTTTTTCTGGGCCTTTCCAGAGTGGAGCCCCCTCTTGTGCCGCAGGTCAGGCCTGGAGGTCCGAGTGGGATGCCTGAACTCTGACAAGCAGCCACACTAGCAGGCCTCCTGGATTTCAGGCCGGACTGACCACCAACTACCATCCGAATGGAGCCGGAAGAGGAACCTTGGAGGTCCTCTAGTCTAACCCCCTGCTCAAGCAGAGGGCGCCATTCCATTCCAGGCAAGTGGATGTCCAGCCTCTTCTTACAAAAAAAAAACAAAAAAACAAACCTCCAGTGTTGGAGCACCCACAACTTCTGGAGGCAAGGAGTTCCACTGGTTAATTGTTTTAATTGTCAGGGAAGTTCCTCCTAAATTGCTTCTCTGCTGGTCTCCAGACCTTAAGCGGTCATCGGGATAAAACCTGGCTTGCAGAAGATATCAGCCTCCACACTACTTTCTGGAAATTTGCCCCTTGAACAAACACAGGGAGTCAGGAGAACAGGGTTGGAAGGGCCCTTGGAGGTCTTCTAGTCCCCCTCCCCCTGCCCCAAGCCAAACCCAGACCATATCCCATTCTGGACAAATGGTTGGTCCAGTCTCTTTTTTAAAGAAATAGAATAGAATAGAATAGAATAGAATAGAGTAGAATAGAATAAGAAAGAAAGAAAGAAAGAAAGAAAGAAAGGGATAGGATAGAAGAGAAGAGAATAATAAAGATAGACTAGAATAGAATAGAATAAGAAAGAAAGAAAGAAAGAAAGAAAGAGATAGGATAGAAGAGAATAATAAAGATAGAATAGAATAGAATAGAATAAGAAAGAAAGAAAGAAAGAAAGAAAGAAAGAAAGAAAGAAAGAAAGGGATAGGATAGAAGAGAAGAGAATAATAAAGATAGACTAGAATAGAATAAGAAAGAAAGAAAGAAAGAAAGAAAGAAAGAAAGAAAGAAAGGGATAGGATAGAAGAGAAGAGAATAATAAAGATAGACTAGAATAGAATAAGAAAGATAGGATAGGATAGGATAGAAGAGAATAATATAGAAAAGAAAAGAATAGGATAGGATAGAAGAGAATAGAATAAGAAAGAAAGAAAGAAAGAAAAAAGAAAGAAAGAAAGAAAGAAAGAGATAGGATAGAAGAGAATAATAAAGATAGAAAAGAAAAGAATAGGATAGGATAGAAGAGAATAGAATAAGAAAGAAAGAAAGAAAGAAAGAAAAAAGAAAGAAAGAAAGAAAGAAAGGGAAAGGATAGGATAATAAAGATGGAAAAGAAAAGAATAGGATAGAAGAGAATAATAAGAGAAGAGAATAATAGAATAAGAAAGAAAGAAAGAAAGAAAGAAAGAAAGAAAGAAAGAAAGAAAGAAAGAAAGGGATATGATAAGATAGGATAGAAGAGAATAATAAAGATAGAAAACAAAAGAATAGAATAAGATAGAAGAGAATAATAAAGATAGAAGAGAAGAGAATAATAAAGATAGAATAGAATAGAATACAATAGCAGAGTTGGAAGGGACCTTGGAGGTCTTCTAGTCCAACCCCCTGCTTAGGCAGGAAACCCAACAAATGGCTCTCCAACATCTTCTTAAAGTGTTGGAGAAACTCACAACCTCTGGTGGCAAGCTGTTCCACCGGTTAACTGTCCTCACTGTCAGGAAATTCAGTTCTCTAGGTTGGGTCTCTCTTTGATTCATTTCCATCCATAGTTTCTTGTCTTTTGACTTCTTGGAAAAAAAACCCCAATCGAGCAGAACAGAGCTGGAAGGGACTCCTGGAGGTCATCTAGTCCAACCCTCTTCCTCACGCGGAAGACACACACACTCCCCGTTTTTTTGCTCTTTGTGGCGGCCCCACATTTTGGGGCAAGAAATGGGCGGCATCAAATCCGAGGAAGGAGAAATGCCAAGCCGATGGCCAAATTGCCTCTCCCCCCCCCCTCCCCCAGTGAGCTGAAAGGCGTCTCGCTGGCAAACCCCCTTGCGTCATTCGTCCCACCAGGCAAAGGCGGACAAGCAGAGGCCGGCCGGACAGATGGAGTCGCTAGCAACCCTCTGTTTACCCCGGCCCTGTCTCCGTCTCCAGGCAGAAAGCGTGGAAGAGGGAAATGCAGCCCTTCTTTGAGAGAGAGAGAGAGAAAGAGAGAGAGAGAGAGAGAGAGAAAGAGAGGGAGGGAGGGGAGAAGAGAAAGGGAGGAAAAGAGAGGGAGGCAAAGAGAGAGGAGAGAGGGAGAGGAAGAGAGAAAGAAAGGGGGAAGAGAAAGGGAGAGAAAGAGAGGGAGGGCAGGAGGGAAAGAGACAGAGAAGAGAGAGGGGGACGAGAAAGGGAGGGAAAGAGAGGGAGGGAAAGAGAGAGAGAGAGAGAAAGGGAGGGAAGGAAGGAGAGAGAGAAAGGGAGAGGGAGAATAGAAAGGGAGGGAAAGAGAGAAAGAAAGAGGGGGAAGAGAAAGGGAGAAAGAGAGGGAGGGGAAGAGAGAGAGAAAGAGAGGGAGGGCAGGAAGGAAACAGACAGAGAAGAGAGAGGGGGAAGAGAAAGGGAGGGAAAGAGAGAGAGGGAAAGAGAGAGAGAGAGAGAAAGGGAGGGAAGGAGAGAGAGAAAGGGAGAGGGAGAATAGAAAGGGAGCGAAAGAGAGAAAGAAAGAGGGGGAAGAGAAGGGGAGAAAGAGAAGGAGGGGAAGAGAGAGAGAAAGAGAGGGAGGGCAGGAGGGAAACAGACAGAGAAGAGAGAGGGGGAAGAGAAAGGGAGGGAAAGAGAGGGAGGGAAAGAGAGAGAGAGAAAGAAAGGGAGGGAAGTCCCTTTGTAGTGAGATGGGTGCGGGTTATAAATGTGAAAAATAAATAAATAAATAAATAAATAAATAAACAAATAAACAAATAAATAAATAAATAAATAAATAAATAAATAAATAAATAAATAAATAAATAAAATTTGCCTGAATTAGTATAGGCTCTCCTGCTTGAGCAGGGGCTGGACTAGAAGACCTCCAAGGGCCCCTTGCAGCTCATTCATTCTAAAGTAAATCTTGCCCCTAACCCCCTGCAGGACCCTGGAGGTCTTTAGAGGGGCTTCCATGAAAAACAGGCACACTTATACAAACTACAGGTAGTCCTCAACTTAGGACAGATTCATTTAGTGACCATTCAAATTTACGACAGCACTGAGGGGGGGGAAAGGGCCGTTTCCACACTTCCGACCTCTGCAGCAGAACCCGCGGTTGTGTGATCAGAAATTCTGATGCTTGGCAACCGCTTCATACTTATGACCGTCGCTGGGTCCCAGTCCCCCTTTCGCGACCTTCTGATCCGCGGCGTCCGCGGGGGATTCACTTAACAACGGGCTGATTTAATTTATGGGCTGCGGAGATTCACTTAACCACCAAGACCAACGGGGCCAAACCCGTTTCACGGATGTCTCCCTTAGCAACGTAAATTTATTTTTATTTATTTATTTTTTCAAATTTATACCCTGCCCTTCTCCTTGCAAGGATCCAGGGCGGTGCACAGGCAATATTAAAAACCATACAAAATTACAAAATACATTATTAAAAAACTATTACATTAAATCCCGTGCTAAAAACCCTTATAACACCCTAAGAATTAAAATTTATACAGATTATTATTATTATTATTATTTATTCGATTTATATACCGCCCTATTTCACCAAAAAGGGACTCAGGGCGGTGCACAGAAAGATAAAAAGCTCCACAATATATAAAATATAAAAAACAATTAAATTATTAGAACTGTGTTAAAATTTAATAAATAATTAAAACCCAATAAATATCGAATTAAAATATTCCCTAATCTATGTCTATGTCAGGCCGGCTAGATGAAAGAAATGTGCTTTTACCATCCGACGGAAGAGGCGAAGGTCCGTGATGGTGCGGATATCGGGGGGAAGGTCGTTCCAGAGTGTCGGACCCGCCACAGAGAAGGCTCATCCTCTGGGGGTCGCCAGTCGGCATTGTCCGGCTGACGGCACCCTGAGAAGGCCAACTCTGTGGGAGCGGACAGGTAAAAGATAAAAGTCAGAAACGGGGGGGGTTATGCTAGGCCGGCTTGTTGGAATAAATACATTTTAAGACGCTGGCGGAAGAGGCGGAGGTCCGAGGTGGTGCGTAAATGCCGGGGCTCAAGGGTGGTCGTAAGCCGAGGACCCCCTGGGCAAAGAGCTACCAACCAAAAGGGAAAGCTGCAACACAACACACACACATACACACACCCCTTTTGGGGGGGGGGGGGTGGCGGCACGATTAATAACCGTCCTTCAATCGTGCCAATCCTTTGCTGGTGTCAGAAGTGGATTTTCAAGAGTTGAAACTTTTTAAAAGTTTAGATAAAGTCGGGTCTGCCCGTATTTAAAATAGAACCGAGCCAAACGGTGGCAGCTGTTAAATTGTGGTGTGTGTGTGTGTGTGTGTGTGTGTGTGTGTGTGTTTGCAACTGATGACCCTCCAGAAAGAGGGAAGGAAGGGCGCCAGTCTGAAGGGGAAGCAGACCCCACCCATCCATTTATTTGAACCCCGGGAGGCTCCAGTCTAAGCAGAAGCCTTGTGGGTATGCTTGGCGTCAAGCCGAAGAGTCCGCCCATCATGCACAGCCTTGGGCCTTGGAGGCAGGTCACAGATTTGACCCTGAAGGCAGGACCAGAAGCGATGGGACGGACACTAACCAAGGAGGGAAGCAACCCGGAAGCAATGAGAAACTTCCTCACACATCCAACGATTTCTGGTGGCAAGCAGTTCCACTGGTTACTGTCTGCCCTGGTAGGGAGTTTCTTCTTAATTCCAGGTGGCTTCTCTCCAGGGGTGGGTTTCAAATTTTTTAGAACCTCCTCTGTGGGTGTGGCCTATTTTGTGGGCGTGGCTTGGCAGTCATGTGACAGGGTGGGAGTGGCCACCTTTTAAAATGTGGTGAAACTCATTTAACAACGCTCTTGCTTAGCCACCAAAATTTTGGACTCAATTGTGATGATTCTTTCTTTCTTTCTTTCTTTCTTTCTTTCTTTCTTTCTTTCTTTCTTTCTTTCTTTCTTTCTTTCTTTCTTTCTTTCTTCCTTCCTTCCTTCCTTCCTTCCTTCCTCCCTCCCTCCCTCCCTCCCTCCCTCCCTCCCTCCCTCCCTCCCTCCTTTCCTTTCCTTTCCTTCCCGTTGGGTCACTGGCAGCGTCGGGCCAGATTTACTTCCAGGTACGCCGGTGGAACCCCCTCTCACCGGTTCTCTAAATTTCACCAATCGGCTCTCGCGAGTAGGTGCGAGCCTGCAGAAACCCACCACTGCTTCTCTCCATGATTAGAGTGGTAAAGATAGGGGAGAAGATTATAGGAAGCTGGCTTCCAGTTATTCGGGATGTTGCTTATCAGCCCTGTTTATTTAGGGCTCCACGGAGTGTTAGAGACTCCACACCTCCACCCCAAGGGCCTGTTCCTGTTGCTCCCCTCTGGGAGGGGGTTTCAAAACATTTCCAGCAGGACCACCCAATCCTGCAAGAGATTTATTTATTTATTTATTTATTTATTTATTTATTTATTTAAATTTATACCCCGCCCTTCTCCAAACGGCGGCGCACAGGAATACTAAAAATACATACAAAAACATATAATTTAAAAAAAAACTTATTTAAATTATCCTGCGCTAAAAACCAAATTAAAATTCCCAAGTTTAAAACTATCTAAAAGTCAATGATGGAGGTTACGCTAGGCCGGCTAGATGGAACAAATGTGTCTTTAGACACTTGCGGAAGAGGCGGAGGTCGGAGATGGTGCGGAGTTCAAGGGGTAGGTCGTTCCAAAGGGCAGGGCCCGCCACAGAGAAGACCCTTCCCCTGGGTGTCGCCAGTCGGCATTGTCCGGCCGACGGCACCCTGAGAAGGCCCTCTCTGTGGGAGCGTATCGGTCTAAGGGATGTATGGGGCAGGAGACGGTCTCGCATATAACTAGGCCCCGAGCCATGGAGCGCTTTGAAGATGGTCGTCAGAACCTTGAAGTGCACCCGAAAGACCACAGGAAGCCAGTGCAGCTAGCGCAGGATTGGTGTTATGTGGGAGTGTCTGGGCGCTCCCGTAATCACCCACGCGGCCGCATTCTGGACTAACTGCAGCTTTCGAGTGCACCTCAAGGGAAGCCCCATGTAGAGAGCATTACAGTAGTCAAGTCGAGAGGTGACGAGTGCTTGAGTGACTGTGCGTAAGGCATCCCGGTCCAGTAAGGGGCACAATTGGCGCATCAGGCGTACCTGATGGAACGCCCCCCTGGCCACGGCTTCCACATGGTCCTCCATAGACAGCCGGGAGTCCAAGAGGACACCCAAATTGCGCGCCCTCTCCACGGGGGCCGGTGTTTCACCCCCAATGGCCAGAGTTGGAATAATCTGGCTGAACCGGGGCGCCGGAAGCCACAGCCACTCAGTCTTGGATGGGTTGAGCTTGAGTTTGTTACTACCCATCCAGATCCGTACGGCCTCCAAGCACCGGGACATAACCTCGACGGCATCGTTGTGGTGGTCTGGGTTGGATATGTACAGCTGAGTATCATCAGCGTACAGATGATATCCCACCCCAAAACCACGGATGATCTCACCCAGGGGCTTCATATATGTGTTGAACAATAGGGGCGAGAGGACCCCTGAGGAACCCCACATATGAGGGGCCTCGAGGCCGACCTCTGCCCCCCTGCCAACACATATTGCGACCGACCAGAGAGGTAGGACGAGAACCACCGCAAAACGGTGCCTCCCAGCCTCAACCCCCCCAGTCGGCGCAATAGGATACCATGGTCGATGGTATCAAAAGCCGCTGAGAGGTCTAATAGGACTAGGATAGAGGAATATCCTCTATCCCGCGCCCTCCAGAGATCATCAACCAATGCGACCAATGCCGTCTCGGTGCTGTGCCCGGGTCGGAAGCCAGACTGGCGCGGGTCTAGATAATCAACTTCCTCCAAGTGTCGCGGAAACTGTTGAGCCACCACACTCTCTACAACCTTCACTAAAAAGTGAAGGTTGGAGACGGGACGATAGTTCTCTAATAATGCTGGATCCAGGGACGGCTTCTTGAGGAGGGGCCTAACTACCGCCTCTTTCAAGACGGCAGGCAAGGACCCCTCACTCAAAGATGCGTTGACAATGCCCTGGAGCCAGCCTCGTGTCGTCTCCCAGGATGCCAGTACAAGCCAGGAGGGACATGGGTCCAATAAACATGTGGTAGCCCTAAGTCTCTTTGACAACTTGTCCATATCCTCGGTGGTAACAAAATCAAACTTCTCCCAATATGGTGTCTCAAGAGCAGCCTCGGGCCGCTCGACTGGACCACTGTCGATGGAGGGTAGCTTGCTCCGAATCCGAGTGATTTTCTCCTGCAGATAAATCCCAAATTCCTCTGCTCGACTCTGTAAAGGGGCTTCCCACAGCCTCTGTTGAAGGAGGGAGCGGGTCACCCCAAACAGGGCGGCAGGGCGGTTATCTGCGGATGCAATAAGAGTGGCACAATACTCACGTTTGGCCACTCTTATCGCCACTAAGTCCTAATATGGGTTCTCACTAGTGTTCGGTCGGCTTCGGAGCGCAAGGATCTCCATCTGCTCTCTAAGCGTCTCTAGGGCTTTGTTCCCTAGGCCAGATTCCTCTCTCGCGCCATGGACATCCGACATGCATCCGAAGCACACGATGTGGTTTCTCCATGCCATATCATACATGTGGGTGCATGCACCGTTTTATCTATCTTGTCGTGTAGATATGTTTATCTTGGAGGTGAAGACCCTTTGAGAGCTGCATGCAGCGTAACTTCATTTTAATGTATGCCGGTTAGGGTGTTCAAAGGGATAATAAAATATTCTATTCCATTCTATGTTCTATTAAGGGTTCTAGTCTATGTTCCACTCCATTCTTTTAAAAGTTTCTTAACTTTTAAAACTTTTCAAGTTTTTTAAAAAGCTTTTTAATACAATTTACTCCACAACTGTTTTTATTGGGTATAGTTAGGGATTTTACATTGGGGGAAACAAAATTGATTTTGTATATGGTGACAGCAGCTAGACTGCTGGTTGCCCAGCATTGGAAGAAAGATGTTTTGCCTACTATAGACCAATGGACAGAGAAGATGGCTGGATTTGCTGAAATGGCGAAAATTTCAGCCTTTTTAAAGGACCAGATGCAAGAGACCTATACACAGGAATGGAAAAAGTGGATTGATTATATACAAAACAAATACCAGACTAGAAAACATTGTGTAGCTTTTAGCTGATGGAGATTAGATGAACAAGGTAGTCGGCAGGGGGTAGAATATGAAGGGAATGAATAACATACATTGTGTTTGGAATTACTAGGGTTGCATATAGCGGAAGTCACGGGGTTGGGGGGGGGAGGTTGGGGAGGGTTAGGGAGGGTATGGGAGGGAATTATACTGGTACTTGATTTATGTATTCCAGGTTGAAAGAGGGGGGGAAAGGGTATAATATCTGGTCCTGATTCATGTAGTTTATGTTGGGGGAGGGGGGCAAAGGGATATAATATTTGTATTTGATTTATGTTTTTTTATGTTGGGGAAAGGGGGGGGGAAAGAAGGGGGAAAAATTTGTTGGTGAAAAACTTTTTCAATTAAAAAAAAACTTTTTAAAACTTTTATATATTTGCTGAGTCCTTCGTGAGTAGGGCGGTATAAAAAACTAATAAGCCATAAACCATTCTGTTTTAAGTTCTGTTCTATTCCATTCTTTATTTATTTTTTGGTAAAGTTTTTATTTCATCTTAATGCAAAGTACAAACAGCCCCCATTAAGCAGCGTGTCATCTGGTTACAAATATTTTGGGCAATGACAATTAAATTTAACAATCGTGTTCATCAATGTTCTAGTCCAGGGATGGCGAACCTTTGGTGGCTCGCGTGCCAAAAGTGGGGGGAGCGCAGGGGGGGGGTCGTGCGCAGGCGTGCCACACCCATAATGCTATGCACATATGACCCCAGAGCTCCCCCACCCCCCATTTTTGCCATGCTTTTTTCTCCCTCCACAGGCTCAAGAGGGTTTATAGGAGCCTGGGGAGGGTGAAAAAGCCTCCTCCGCGCCCCCCTCCCGCTGTGAGGCACTCCGGAGGCTTCAGGAGCTTCCCTGAAGCCTCCAGAGCGTGAAAAACTGGCCTTATGGGAAACCGGAAGTTCCCTGAAGGCTCCAGAGGGCAAAAAATGACCCTGCGAGCAAAGTGGAGGAAGTCACTTCCGGTTTGCTCGTAGGGTCGTTTTTTGACCTCTGCGAAAAATGGCATCCAAAGAAGGTGGCACTGGCCAGCTGATAGGGCAAGGCCTTGCGTGCCCTGACAAATGGTTCCATGGGCCACCTGTGGGACGCCTGCCATGGGTTTGCCATCACGGTTCTAGTCTATTTTATATTTTATATTCTCTTCCAAGTTCTGTTTTCTTTCCTCTCCTCCCCTCCCCTTCCATAATCTATATTCTATTCTATGTATTGTTCTGTATTCTATTCTATCCTATTCTCTTTCCTTATTCTATTCTATTCTATTCTCTTTCCTTATTCTATTCTATTCTATTCTATTCTTTTTCTTTATTCTATTCTATTTTATTCCATATTTTCTATTCTATTCTATTCCATTCTCTTTCCTTATTCTATTCTATTCTATTCTCTTTCTTTCTATTCTTTCTATTCTATTCCATTCCATTCTCTTTCCTTATTCTATTCTATTCCATTCTCTTTCCTTATTCTATTCTATTCTATTCCATTCTCTTTCCTTATTCTATTCTATTCCATTCCATATTTTCTAATCTATTCCATTCCATTTTCTTTCCTTATTCTATTCTATTCTATTCTATTCCATTCTCTTTCCTTATTCTATTCTATTCTACTCCATTCTCTTTCCTTATTCTATTCTATTCTATTCCATTCCATATTTTCTAATCTATTCCATTCCATTTTCTTTCCTTATTCTATTCTATTCTATTCTAGTCCATTCTCTTTCCTTCTTCTCTTCTCTTCTATTATATTCTTTCCTTCTTCTATTCTATTCCATTCCCTTTCCTTATTCCTATTCTATTCTATTCTATTCTACCCTATTCTATTCTCTTTCCTTCTATTCTATTCTATTCTTTCTTCTATTCTATTCCATTCTCTTTCATTCTATTCTATTCTATTCTATCTTTCTTTCTTCTATTCCATTCTCTTTCATTCTATTCTATTCTATTCTATTCTTTCTTCCATTCTATTCCATTCTCTTTCATTCTATTCTATTCTATTCTATTCTTTCTTCCATTCTATTCCATTCTCTTTCATTCTATTCTATTCTATTCTATTCTCCTTCTATTCTATTCCATTCCATTCCATCCTTTCCTTCATCTATTCTATTCCATTCTCTTTCCTTATTCTATTCTATTCTACTCCATTCTCTTTCCTTATTCTATTCTATTCTATTCCATTCCATATTTTCTAATCTATTCCATTCCATTTTCTTTCCTTATTCTATTCTATTCTATTCTATTCTAGTCCATTCTCTTTCCTTCTTCTCTTCTCTTCTATTATATTCTTTCCTTCTTCTATTCTATTCCATTCCCTTTCCTTATTCCTATTCTATTCTATTCTATTCTATTCTACCCTATTCTATTCTCTTTCCTTCTATTCTATTCTATTCTTTCTTTCTTCTATTCTATTCCATTCTCTTTCATTCTATTCTATTCTATTCTATTCTATCTTTCTTTCTTCTATTCCATTCTCTTTCATTCTATTCTATTCTATTCTTTCTTCCATTCTATTCCATTCTCTTTCATTCTATTCTATTCTATTCTATTCTTTCTTCCATTCTATTCCATTCTCTTTCATTCTATTCTATTCTATTCTATTCTATTCTTTTCTATTCTATTCTATTCTATTCTCCTTCTATTCCATTCCATTCCATTCCATCCTTTCCTTCATCTATTCTATTCCATTCTCTTTCCTTATTCTATTCTATTCTATTCTATTCCATATTTTCTAATCTATTCCATTCCATCATTCTCCCCTCCCTTCCTCTTCCGTTCCTTTTTCTGTTCTCCATTCTCCTGCATTCCTCATCTCCCGCTGCATGGTGCTTTCCAGCCCTCCCGGAGTGACTTTCAGCCTCTGGTGCCCGCCACCCAGCCCGGCTCCTCCTTTTGCCCACCTGGGAAGGAAGGCAGGGAAGGCAGGGCCAGCCTTGCTAGGCGAGGCTATTCGGCTCTCCCATCCCAAAAAGATGGCTGGGGGAGGACCCTGTTGCACAGCGCCTGACTCCCCCCCCCCCCGTCTCCATAGAGAGGAGATTGCATCCCCCCCCTCCTTTTTGCCCCCCCCTCCTCGAAAAGCCTGACCCGACACAGCCCGCTGCCTTTGGTGCGCTTCAAACGGAGGGAGGGAGGGAGGAGGGAGGGGGAACGGAACAGCTTTTGTTTAGTTTGGGAAGCTTTCTCTCCGTCGCCGGGGCAACCGCCGCCGGGAACCAATGGGGAGCCGAGCGCGTCGCCCGGGGCAACCGTTGTTGCTCGGTCAACAATGCGGCGGCTCCCGGGATTAATTGCACATCTGCAAGCTTCGCTCCGGCTGCTCCCTCGTCCTTCCAGCCCCCCCCCCCACGCCCCGGGCGCCCCCTCCCTCCATCCCTCCTCCTTGCGCCCGATGCCTTCGCTGCGCGGCGGGAGGATCGCGCTCCATCCATGCGCACAGTTGCAGAGCAGCTCTCAAACTGCCCCCCCCCCCCGTCCCGGGGGGTCCGGATTTGCAAGGGTTAAAAACTAATCGATTCTAAGGATCAAAAATTGGCTGGAGGCAATAACAAAATAGAATGGAAACCTGAAGTCTTCCTATTAGGAATAGTATCTGCGAAATATAAAAAAGAAATCCGGTATTTAATAATGCATATAATGACGGCGGCAAGGATCGCCTTTGCCCAGAAATGGAAAAATAAACTAATTCCAAGCGAAGATGAAATAATAAGAAAGGTGATGGACTGTGCTGAAATGGACAAATGAACTCAAGAAATCCAGGGAAAAGAAGAATGGGAATTCTATCAGATATGGGATAAATGGTAGAGGTGGATGGAGGGAAGAAACAAGAACCAATGAAGGAACACAGCAAAACTTAAAAACAGGAGTTAGGAGTAAAATAAGAGGGTTTAGAAGGGTGAAATCCAAATGAAATATAACAATATAAGATGAGTGGCTTCGATTAACAATTGCTATTAGAAAGAACAGAAAGTTCCTGTTCGTATTGTATGGTGTAAATGTAGTGTATGTCTAAGTTTTGTGTGAGTCTATTTTATATGTTTGTAAATAAAATTTATTAATAATAAATAATAATAAAATGTTGATAATACAAAAAAAAAACAACCAACCTCATCTTTGCCTACTTTAAGAACCTAAGAACAGCCTTGCCGGAAGAGGCCACAGCCCACCCAGTCCAGCCTTCTGTCTCCCACAGTGGCTCCCCATTTGCTTCAGGGTCTTCCCAAGCAGATGTCTTCACCTATTTATTTTCTATTTTTTCTATTTATTCGTATTTGTATCCCGCGGCCATCTCCCACCAAGGGACTCAGTCCGGCGCACAGGAGATTTAAAAACATAGAAATACAAATATACAAAATATACAAAATACAAAACCTATTAAAACTATATTAAACTCCATCCTGCGCTAAAACCTCATTAAAACCCCCAAAATGAAAACATTTATCACTAAAAGCCATGATTATGATTATGATTCCCTGCAAATGGCATTGAGAGACATCCTGCCTATCTCTCCAACCCGGAGGGTGTCCTTAGGCATCCATCATGATAGCCATGGATACCCTTGTTCTCCATGAACTCCTCTCATCCTTCCTTAAAGGTGTCGAGGCTGACAGCTGTCACCACTTCTTCTGGCAGGGAGTTCCATAGACCACGGATCCTCTGGGTGGAAAAGTCCTTCCTCTTATTTGTTTGAGGTCTAGCTTCCAAAAGTTTCATGGAGTGCCCCCTAGTTCTAGTGTTGTGCGATAGGGAAAACAGTTTTTCCTTTTCTACTTTGTCCACACCGTGCAGGATTTGATAGACTTCCATCAGGTCACCTCTCAGGCGCCGTCGTTCTAGAGTGAAGAGACCCAGCCGTTGCAGCCTCAGATGGTAAGGAAGGGGTTCCAGCCCCCTAATCCTTCTGGTTGCCCTCCTCTGCCCCTTTTCCATTTCCATAATGTCCTTCTGAAGGTCTGGGGACCAGAACTGGACACAATACTCCAGATGGGGCCTCCCCATAGATTTATAAAGAGGCAAAATGACACTTGCTGACTTATTTTCTATCGCCTTCCTAAGGATCCCTAGCAATGAGTTGGCTTTTTTCACTGCTGCGGCACACTGGGTTGACACCTTCATTGAGCTGCCCACCAGGACAACAAAGTCCCTTTCCTGGTTAGTTGCAAGGCGTTCAGACCCCATCAGTTTATAGATACAGTTGGGTTATTTTGCCCCAACGTGCATCACTCTGCACTTACTAATGTTGAAGCTTATTTGCCACTGGTTTGCCCACTCCCCCCAGGGTCAAGAGAAGTGGACTTCGACTCCCAGAATGCCCCAGCCAGCTAACCCATCCCATCCCAGTATTCCCCAATCGGAAGAGAGCTGGAAGGGACCTTGGAGGTCTTCTAGTCCAGCCCCCCTGATCAAGCAGGAGATGGCGAACCCATGTCACGCGGAGCCTGTTCCATGCGCACATGCAGATGCTGGCATGCAGCATGCCTGAGGGCAAAAAGGTTAGCCATCACTGACCTATCCCATCTCAGACAAGTGGCTGTCCAGTCTCTTCTCTAAAACACCCCCGTGATGGAGCACCGGCAACTTCTGGTGGCCAGCTGTCCCACTGGTTCATTGTTCTACTGCCAGGAAATTCCTCCTTAGTTCCAGGTTGCTTCTCTCCTTGATTAGTTTCCACCCATTGCTTCTTCTCCTCCTGCCTTCTGGTGCTTTGCAGAATAATTTGCCCCTCTCTTCTATGGGCCAGCCCCTCAAAGACTGGAAGGCTGCTATCCTGCGCCCCCTAATTCTTCTTTTCTCCAGACTGGCCAAACCCCAGATCCTGCAGCCGTCCTTCGTATGTTTTAGTCTCCAGGCCTTTGGATCCTCTTAGTTCAGGGGTGGGCAAACTTTGCAACTTTAAGTCTGAAGTCCTTCAAACTTAAAGTTGCAAAGGTTGGGGACCCCTGGCCCAGGCCCTGACAGCTTTGCTGGCTGGAGAAGTCTGGGAGCTGAAGTCCTTCAGACTTAAAGTTGCAAAGGTTGGAGACCCCTGGCCCAGGCCCTGACACTGACAGCTTTGCTGGCTGGAGAAGTCTGGGAGCTGAAGTCCTTCAGACTTAAAGTTGCAAAGTTTGCCCAGCCCTGTCTTAGTTGCTCAATCTCTTTTTTGTGTCGTGATGACCAAAACTGGACGCAGGATTCCAGGTGTCGCTTTACTAAAGTTTCCTCTGGACTGGCCAAACCCAAAATGCCCTTCCAGCCTCAGCCGGCCAAAGGCGACCTTGACCCAGGATAATCCCCTTCCAAGGAGCAGCTTTCCCCGGATAATCTCTCTCTCCTCCCCGCCCCCCTCCCCCCCCGGAGCAAATGGCGTGCAAAAGACTTTCTTTCTACAAAGGACCATGTGACGGCCGTGGCCAGGGGGGCGTTCTATCAGGTACGCCTGATACGCCAGTTGCGCCCCTTACTGGACCGGGCGGCCCTTCGCACAGTCACTCACGCACTCGTGACATCCCGGCTGGACTACTGTAATGCTCTCTACATGGGGCTCCCCTTGAGATGCACTCGAAGGTTACAGCTAGTCCAGAATGCGGCCGCGCAGGTGATTATGGGTGCCTCAAGGCAAGCCCACATAACACCTCTCCTGCGCGAGCTGCACTGGCTACCTGTGGCCTTTCGGGTGCCCTTCAAGGTGTTGACGACCATCTTTAAAGCGCTCCATGGCTCGGGGCCTAGATACATACGAGACCGCCTCCTGCCCCATACATCCCTTCGACCGATCCGCTCCCACAGAGAGGGCCTTCTCCGTGTACCGTCGGCCGGGCAATGCCGGTTGGCGATGCCCAGGGGAAGGGCCTTCTCTGTGGCGGGCCCAGCCCTCTGGAACGACCTACCCCCCGATTTACGCACTACCTCGGACCTCCGCCTCTTCCGCCAGCGTCTTAAAACGTATTTATTCCAACAAGCCGGCCTAGCATAACCCCCGTTTCTGACTTTTATTCAGACAAATTTTAATTCATAGGGTTTTATAAGGGTTTTTAGCACGGGATATAATTTAATAGTTTTTAATAATGTATTTTTGTATGGTTTTTTAACATTGCCTGTGCGTCGCCCTGGGTCCTTGTTAGGAGAAGGGCGGGGTATAAATTTGAAAAATAATAATAATAATAATAATAAAATGAGGATCAGGCGCAAACATCCTCGGAGGCTTTCAAGAAGAGACTGGACTGCCACCTGTTGGAAATGCTCGGGCAAGTGGGTTGGACTAGATGACCTCCAAGGTCCCTTCCGACTCTGGTGAGCTGTTTCCTGAATCTGATCGGCCCCTTTAGTGCAAGGCTTGAGCCTGGGCTACCTCCAACCGTGGCAACTTTAAGACGGGCAGACGAAGAGTGAAATATTTTGGGAAATATTAAAAAAGGGCAGAATATTATATTTCCCCAAAGGAGAAATGGAGAAACTTGGGGGTTTTTTGGAGGCAGGAAGCAGCTCCCGCCTTTCCTTAATACCCCACAGCTTAAGGAGAGAATGAGCTTACTGAAAGAAGACAAGCATCTAGAGAGCTCTATTCATAAGCAAATACCCCCACCTGAAATCCAAGGACGAAGGCCATTAAACCACAATAGGAATTGCCTAGCACCCTGTCAGAGCAGCCCAAACCTCAACCAAACCTGGCTCAGACGAACACCTAGGATTTGCATCCCCTCTTTTGCCTATAGAGTCAGCTGTGACCCCTAAATGACCTCATAGGAATCAGACAACAGCCAATAGAATGCATGTCCTTGCGCAGGAACAGGAAGCTCAAGAGCAAAACCCAAGAGAAGGTATAAATAACCCCTACTCTCAACTCCAGGACCACAAACCGATGTGATTCTGCTTGATCAATAATTTTTCCAGTCGGCCTCCATGTTTCCAGAGTCTTTCTCCCGGCTTGGAACTGAGCCGGATGGATATTTCTTCCCACAAAAGAAAACAAACTAACAAGGAAGTCCAGTTGCCTCCTGAAAAAGCACCTTTGGGACAACCATGATCTGGATGACTGAGCATCTCTACAGACGTTTAGCCGGCGGAACGGCTTGCCACCAGACGTTGTGGGGGCTCCATCCCTGGGGGCTTTGAAGGAGAGGTTAGACAGCCATGTGTCCAGAATGGCATAAGGTCCTCCTGCTTGGGCAAGGAAGGTGGACTAGAACAGGGGTCTCCAACCTTTGCAACTTTAGGTCTGAAGGACTTCAGCTCCCAGACTTCTCCAGCCAGCAAAGCTGTCAGGGCCTGGGCCAGGGGTCTCCAACCTTTGCAACTTTAAGTCTGAAGGACTTCAGCTCCCAGACTTCTCCAGCCAGCAAAGCTGTCAGTGTCAGGGCCTGGGCCAGGGGTCTCCAACCTTTGCAACTTTAAGTCTGAAGGACTTCAGCTCCCAGACTTCTCCAGCCAGCAAAGCTGTCAGGGCCTGGGCCAGGGGTCTGGGAGCTGAAGTCCTTCAGACTTAAAGTTGCAAAGGTTGGAGGCCCCTGGACTAGAAGACCTCCAAGGTCCCTTGCAGCTCTACTGTCATTCAAATAAATGCTACCCCCACCCCCCACTATTCAGGTGACATCCCACCTTCCTCTTCCCTGCCCTCTTTCAGGTGAGAAGGTGGTGGAGCTGCACCGGGCCTGCATGATGGCCATTCGTCCAGAGAAGGTGGAGGAAGAATGGGTGGGTTGCCCAGGTACTTAACAGGTTCTGTAAAGGAGGTAGTCCTTAAGAAAGAAAGATGGGACTTTCTTAAGGGGCTCAAGAACCATCGCTGGTCCTAGAGGGAAGTGGGCTTTGGGGACGAAGGACAAAGTCCCCCTGGACTTTGCTTGCCAGAAGGTCACACCAAAGGGCATCGCAGGACGCCGGGATGCTGCCACCGTCGTAACTATGAGTCAGTTGCCAATTGTCTTGAATTCTGATCATGGGGATGCCACAGCACTCATAAGTGTGAAAAATGGTCAAAAGCCACTTATTCCCATGCTGTTGTAACTCCAAACCATCACTAAACTGTTGTATGTCAACAGCTAGTTACTTGCATGGCAGATATTAATACAATAATACAATAGCAGAGTTGGAAGTTACCTTGGAGGTCATCTAGTTCAACTCCCTGCCTAGGCAGGAAGCCCTATACCATTTCAGACAAATGGCTATCCAACCTCTTCTTGAAGACTTCCAGGGTTAGGGCATTCACAACTTCTGGAGGAAATTTCTGTTCCACTGATTCATTGTTCTAACTGTCAGGAAATTTCTCCTTAGTTCTAAGTTGCTTCTCTCCTTGATTAGTTTCCACCCATTGCTTCTTGTCCTGCCCTCAGGTGCCTTGGAGAATAGTTTGACTCCCTCTTCTTTGGGGCAACCCCTGAGATATCGGAACACTGCTATCATGTCTCCCCTGGTCCTTCTCTTCATCAAACTAGACATACCCAGCTCCTGCAGCCGTTCTTCACATGTTTTAGCCTCCAGTACCCTAATCATCGTTCCTGCTCTTCTCTGCACTCTTTCCAGAGTCTCCACATCTTTTCTACATCGTGGTGACCAAAACTGAATACCATATTCCAGGTGTGGCCTTCCCAAGGCATTATAAAATGGTATTAACCCTTCACGGGATCTTGATTCTCTCCCTCTGTTGATGCAGCCTAGAACTGGGTTGGCTTTTTTGGCAGCTGCCTAAGTTAGCTTCTAGGCTGGAGAGCCATAATAAAACTCACATGGAGTCTTAGTGCAGCTCTTTGTAAAGTCTTAGTAAGGCCACACCTGGAATCCTGCATCCAGTTTTGGTCCCCACGTTACAAAACATACGAAGGACAGTTGCAGGATCTGGGCTTGGTGAGTCTAGAGCAGGGGTCTCCAACCTTTGCAACTTTAAGTCTGAAGGACTTCAGCTCCCAGACTTCTCCAGCCAGCTTTGGGGGGTAGCATTTATTTGAATGACAGTAGAGCTGTAAGGGACCTTGGAGGTCTTCTAGTCCAGGAGTCTCCAACCTTTGCAACTTTAAGTCCGAAAGCTGGCTGGAGAAGTCTGGGAGCTGAAGTCCTTCAGACTTAGAGTTGCAAAGGTTGGAGACCCCTGCTCTAGTCTAGAGAAAAGAAAAATTAGAGGGGACAGGATAGCAGGATTCTAGCATTTAAGGGGCTGCCCCAAAGAAGAGGAGGCCAACCAATTGATTGAGCAGGAGGGTTGGACTAGAAGACCTCCAAGGCCCCTTCCAGTTCTATTCTGATTGATTTGATTTTGAAAAGCACTAGAAGGAAAGACAAGGAACAACGGGTGGAAATTAATCGAGGCGAGAAGCAACTTGGGATGAAGGAGAAACTTCCTGACAGGGAGGAAAACGAAGCAGCAGAACAGCTGGCCACCGGAAGTCGTGGGTGCTTCATCACGGGAGGCTTTTAAGAAGAGATTGGACAGTCGCTTGTCGGAGACGGTCTAGGCCCTAGACCCATGACTCTAGGGCCTCCTGCTTGAGCAGGGGGCTGGACTAGAAGACCTCCAGGGTCCCTACCAACTCTTTTTTTTTAAAGATATTTTTATTTTATTTTCGATTTTCAAAGTAAATAACAACATATATACTGTTACATAGCCAACATCATATTGTATTATTAAATGTTTCCATCATTTCATTTTACCATCATTTCATTTTACCATCAACTCCCAGAAAACTCCCAAAGGGCTCTTCTGCTCTCCATACACCATATTTGTGCCTTATCCATCATTTTCTTTCCCCTCTCTCCTCCTCCTCCCTACCTCCTTTCTTCCCTCTGACGCCCTTCCCTTCTCTACTTCCCCTTCCTCTCTCCTTCTCCTCTCTCCCCTTTCCACTCCTCCTTTCTCTCCTCCTCTTCCCCCTCTTTGCCCTCTCTCCTTTCTCTCTCTTCTTCCCTTACCTCTCTCCTCTACTCCACACTCTTCATCTCATTTACTTGGTGTATTTCGGCCTCTGAGCCAGCTCTCTTGTGTGTTGATGATATTTATAATTTCAGATTCAAGGTTTATCGCTTAATTTTCATATCGATTATTACGATTCTTATATCTCAATCCCGAATCTTGCTAGTTGTTTTAATACCCTTTTTAAGTAAAGCCTAATTGTATGATGACGTTCTATGTATAAAACCAAACAAAAAAGAACCAAAAACAGTATAGATAAATTTAAATAAATTTAGATATAAGAAGACCTAATCGGGTATCCAAGTCCCTACCGACTCTTGTCACTCTTTAAATCGCTGCACAGGATTGTCCACAAGGATTTCCCCCCCTCCCTCCGCCCACAGGCTGGGCAGAGGCAGGGCCCCCACATGGGTGCAAATAACTTTTGCGGGCTCTGCCGAAGACATGCTTTTGGTTCCACGGCGCATCACCAGCAAGGGGGGCGGGAGAGGGGGGAGAAGTAAGCAGCGGTTGCTGTTTATAGGGTGGAGATCTTGGAGACGAGACGGGACACAAGCACACACACACACAGAGACACACACACCCTGCTCGATGGCTTCCATTCAATCGGGAACTTCAGCCTTGCTGTTTGCAAACCTCCAGGCATTGTGCAGGAGTTGTGAGTCTCTCCCGAAACAGGAAGTGTGCAGTGTCTGGAAAGAAAACTCACAACCAGAGGCACCCCGAGGGATCCGACAGCAGCCACGGAGGCCAGGCGGGGGTAGAGTTCAGCCCTGCTGAGCGTGTGGATCTGTGGGTGGTGGAGAAGCCCCGGCAGATTGTTGAGGACTAGTCTCCCGGGTGGTGCGTTTTGAACCCGAGAGTCCCGCCTGCTTCTAACTTACGGGAGGGGGGGGGGGTGAGGGAGAGAAAGGTGGGCTGCTTATGAGATAAAGGACGCGGGCCTTGCATTCCGAACCAGGACCCAGCTTGGAAGGGACCTTGGAGGTCTTCTAGTCCAGCCCCCTGCTCAAACATTTCAGAAGTTGTAAATGCTCCAACACTGGAAGTCTTTAAGATGATGTTGGCTAACCCTTCGGCCTGAAATGATGGAGGGTCTCCTGCGTGAGCAGAGGGTTGGACTAGAAGACCTCTGAGGTCCCTTCCCACTCTGTCATTCTATTCTATTCTATTCTATTTTATCCCATCTTATCCTATCCTATCACTGGAAGTCTTTAAGAGATGTTGGCTAACCCTTCAGCCTGAAGTGGCGGAGGGTCTCCTGCGTGAGCAGAGGGCTGGACTAGAAGACCTCTGAGGTCCCTTCCCACTCTGTCATTCTATTCTATTCTATCCTATCCTATCACTGGAAGTCTTTAAGAAGATGTTGGCTAACCCTTCGCCTGAAGTGGCGGAGGGTCTCCTGCGTGAGCAGAGGGCTGGACTAGAAGACCTCTGAGGTCCCTTCCCACTCTGTCATTCTGTTTCAGACAAGTGACCTTGCAAACTTTAAGGCCCTGCCTCACCAGTCCTCACAAGAAAGCAGCCCCCTCGAAACGAAAGCCGTTTCCTCCCCCACCCCCCAAAAAAAGAAAAGAAAAGAAACTTTTATTGGAAGGCGGGTGAGAGCGAGAGGAGGGAAGCCGGGACTGACTTTTCCCGCTGGAAGCCACTTGGATTACAACCGAGCCCCTCCCAACGCCCGATCCATCATCCAGCCAATCCCGAGGTGTGAAGAGGTTATGGGGAAAATCAGGCCCAGGGGGTGATAAACGTCGGTTCCCAAGGCAACGGCGGCTGTTCCAGAGACGGGATAAGGCAGCTGGCTCCAGGCACTTTCCTTTCTCCCCCCCCCCCCACCAAGATCCCGAAAATTACAACAAGGGCTTTCCCCCCACCTCCCACCAAAACGACAGCGCCCCTAGAGGAATCTATGGGAACTGACAGTCCAGCCCAGGGGTAGGGACTCATGAACTGCACTACCCAGAATTCCTGAGCCAGCCGCTGGCTGGGTTGTGGGTAGTGACTTCTGGGTAGTGAAGTCCATGAGTCGTAAAAGGCCCATAGTTCCCTACCCCTGGTCCAGTCTCTTCTTCAAAACCTCCAGGGATGGAGCACCCTGTTAGGATATTCAGCCTTATATTTATTTACTTATTTATTTATTTGGATTTATTGGCCGCCCCCTCTCTCCGAAGAGACTCGGGGCGGTGTACAAGAATTTAAGAGCATATACATATATAACAATTATAAATAATAAAACTAAATTAAATGTTTTACCCTGTGTTAAAATATCTCGTTTAAATTTATAACGTAAAAACCCGATTAGGTAATATTTACTACAACTAGGCTGGTACGGTAGATTAGGTTAGGCCAGGCCGGCCTGCTGGAAAAGATGGGTCTTTAATTGTTGACGGAAGGAGCGGAGGTCCGTAGTAGATCTAAGCTCGGGGGGTAGGTCATTCCAGAGGGTTGGGCCCGCCACAGAGAAGGACCTTCCCCTGGGAGCCGCCTGTTGGCATATTGGGTTGACAATATAATAATTTTTAATAATAATAATAATTTAATTTCTATCCCGCTCTCTCTCCCCAAGGGGACTCGAGGCGGGGCACAGGCAATTAAAAATACAAATAAATCACAAACAAATACAAAATACAAAGTTAAAAATAGATTAAATAAATCCTGCGCTAAAACCCATAAACTATACTAAAAATTACCCCTAAAAAACCCTAACCTAAAAAGAGACTATCCTAGGCCGGCCAGACGAAAAAAGTGCGTCTTTAATTTTAAGCGGAAGGAGCGGAGGTCCGTGGTTGTCCTGATATCGGGGGGAAGGTCATTCCAGAGGGCTGGGCCCGCCACAGAGAAGGCCCTTCCCCTGGGCGTCGCCCGCTGACAAAGTCTAGTGGACGGCACCCGGAGAAGTCCCTCTCTGTGGGAGCGAATCGGCCGTGAGGATGTATGGGGCAGGATCCGATCCCGCAGGTAGCTAGGTCCCGAGCCATGGAGCGCTTTGAAGATGGTAATTAACACCTTGAAGCGCACCCGGAAGACGACAGGTAGCCAGTGCAGCTCGCGCAGCAGCGGTGTTACATGGGCAAACCTAGAGGTGCCCATAATTGCACGCGCGGCTGCATTCTGGACCAACTGAAGCCTCCGGGTACACCTCAAGGGGAGCCCCATGTAGAGAGAGTTGCAATAATCCAGTCGGGATGTCACGAGAGCATGAGTGACTGTGCGAAGGGCGTCCCGATCCAATAGGGGGCGCAACTGGCGTACCAGGCGAACCTGGTAAAACGCCCTCCTGGCCACGGCTGTCACTTGATCTTCCATGGACAGCCGGGTATCCAGGAGGACACCCAAGTTGCGCGCCCCATCCACAGGGGCAAGATGTTCGCCCCCTATGGCCAGCGTTGGAGAGAGCTGGTTGAATCGGGCAGCCGGAAACCACAGCCACTCGGTCTTGGTCGGGTTGAGCCTAAGTCCGTTACTTCCCATCCAGATCCGCACGGCTTCCAGGCACTGGCACATCACCGCTACGGCATCGTTGGGGTGGTTTGGGGTAGATATGTACAGCTGGGTGTCATCAGCGTACAGGTGGTACTCTACCCCAAAACCACGGATGATCTCGCCCAGCGGCTTCATGTATGCGTTAAACAGGAGAGGCGAGAGGACCGACCCCTGAGGCACCCCGCATGTGAGGGGTCTCGGGGTCGACCTCTGCTCTCCTGCCCGCACAAATTGCGATCGGCCAGAGAGGTAGGAGGAGAACCACCGTAAAACGGTGCCTCCCACCCCCAACCCCCCCAGCCGATGCAATAGGATACCATGGTCGATGGTATCGAAAGCCGCCGAGAGGTCTAATAGAACCAGGATGGAGGAACATCCCCCATCTCTGGCCCTCCAGAGATCATCTACCAACGCGACCAATGCCGTCTCGGTGCTATGCCCGGGCCGAAAGCCGGACTGGCGCGGATCTAGATAGTCAACTTCCTCCAGGTGACGGGGAAACTGTTGTGCCACCACACTCTCAACAACCTTCGCCAAGAAGGGAAGGTTGGAGACTGGACGGTAGTTGTTCAAAAGAGCTGGGTCCAAAGAGGGCTTCTTGAGGAGGGGCCTCACCATGGCCTCTTTTAGGGAGGCAGGCAAGGAACCCTCACTCAAGGATGTGTTGACAACCTCTTGGAGCCAGCCTCGTGTCACCTCCCAGGATGCCAGTACAAGCCAGGAGGGGCACGGGTCCAATAAACATGTGGTGGCTCGCAGTCGCCCACGTAGCCTGTCCATATCCTCGGAAGTAACGGAGTCAAACTCCTCCCAAACAAGATCTCTCTCGTGGCATCCCACTGGGCCATGAATGGGGGTTAGCTCACTCTGTATCTGGGCGGTTTTCTCCTGCAGAAAAATCACAAATTCCTCTGCTCTACCCTGTAGTGGGGCTTCCCGCTCCCTCTGTTGAAGGAGGGAGCGGGTCACCCTAAACAGGGCGGCAGGGCGGTTTTCTGCGGATGCTATGAGAGTGGCACAATGATGACGTTTGGCCACCCTCAGCGCCACAATGTAAGTCCGTAAATGGGCTCTTACCTGTGTCCGGTCAGATTCAGAGCGGCTAGCCCTCCATCTTCTCTCTAGGCATCTCTTGCGGCGTTTCATCACCCGCAGCTCCTCAGTGAACCAAGGAGCCAGGGTGGTTCGCCGCCGCGAGAGAGGCCGCAAGGGCGCGACCCGATCTAAGGCTCCCACGGCCTATACATGAGCCTATGTTCTTAAGGAGTTATGTAGCTTTAAGAACTGTGTTTGAATTCTGATTGGCTGTGCTTCTCAGCTCTACCAGATAAGCAAGCTCAGAATCACAGTTCATTCCCTTTTCTATTCCTTGTGATTTCCTGTGCTTACTGTTTGCCGTTGAGGAGCTGAAGCTGAAGTATTTGTTTTTGCATCACTGTAAGATAACTCTGTGTTTGGTGAAGGACTTATTGTTTGAGAAGTTAGTCGGAAGAAGTATTTTAGTTGCTACAAAGTAAAGACTATTTATTTTCTTACTATCACTGTTTTAGAGCTTGTGTGTGGTTAAAGCAACGTATCTCTTTACTGTCCGGTGTATTACGCTATTCCGCATTTATTTCCTAACACTGGTTACGGGACCAGAATTGTAACACTGGTCCTGAACCCAGAGTTGCTAACACACCCACCACTTCTGGTGGCAAGCCGTTCCACTGGTGAATTGTCCTCCCTGTTAGGAAGTTTCTCCTGAATCCCAGGTTGCTTCTCTCCTGGGTTAGTTTCCACCCGTTGCTTCTTGTCCTGCCCTCGGGGGCTTGGGAAAAACTCTTCCACAAATGAATTTTATGAACCCACTCTTGATAAATGAGAAGGGCGAAGGGAAGTTGAAGCAAAGGATGCGGAACTGAATACAATACAATACAATACAATACAATACAATACAATACAATACAATACAATACAATACAATACAATACAATACAATACAATACAATACAATAATACAATAGCAGAGTTGGAAGGGACCTTGTAGGTCTTCTAGTCCAACCCCCTGCGTGGGCAGGAACCTTATACCATTTCAGACAAATGGCTATCTAACATCTTCTTAAAGACTTCCAGGGTTGGGGCATTCACAACCTCTGGAGGCAAGCTGTTCCAGAGGTTAATTGTTCTAACTGTCAGGAAATTTCTCCTTAGTTCTAAGTTGCTTCTCTCCTTGATTAGTTTCCACCCGTTGCTTCTTGTCCTGCCCCCAGGTGCCTTGGAGAATAGTTTGACTCCCTCTTCTTTATGGCACCCTCTGAGATATCGGAACACTGCTATCATGTCTCCCCTCATCCTTCTTTTCATTAAACTAGACATACCCAGTTCCTGCAACCGTTCTTCATATGTTTTAGTCTCCAGTCCCTTAATCATCTTGGTTGCTCTTCTCTGTACTCTTTCCAGAGTCTCCACGTCTTTTCTACATCGTGGCGACCAAAACTGTATGCAGTATTCCAAGTGTGGCCTTACCAAGGCACTATACAGTGGCATTAACACTTCACGTGATCTAGATTCTATCCCTCTGTTTATGCAGCCTAGAACTGTGTTGGCTTTTTTGGCAGCTGCTGCACACTGCTGGCTCATATTTAAATGGTTGTCCACTAGGATTCCAAGATCCCTCTCACAGTTGCTACTATTGAGCAAGGTACCACCTATACTGTACCTGTGCATTTGGTTTTTCTTGCCTAAATGTAGAACCTTCCTTTTTTCCACAATTGAATTTCATTTTGTTAGATAGTGCCCAATGTTCAAGTTTGTCAAGATCCTTCTGTATCTTAAGCCTATCTTCTGGAGTGTTGGCTATTCCTGCCAGCTTGGCGTCGTCTGCAAATTTGATGAGTTCCCCATTTATCCCCTCATCCAAATCATGGATGAAGATGTTGAAGAGTACTGGGCCTAAAACAGAGCCTTGGGGGACTCCACTGCATACTTCCTTCCATGTAGATGCAGTTCCATTGAGGACGACACGTTGAGTGCGGTTGGTCAGCCAGTTGCGAATCCATTTGGTGGTGGTGCTGTCTAACCCACAATTTTCTACTTTATCTAGTAGTAGGTTATGGTCTATCTATCAAATGCCTTACTGAAGTCAAAGTAAATTATAGACAGCATGGGGAAAGATGGCCCCTTTATGACTTGGGGACTTCAACTCCCAGAATTCCTCCAGTGTTTAAAATCGCCGAGTCTGGAGAGCCCCTGGGCCAGGCTTTCTAACCAGCGCATGCCTCAAAGGGGCTGATTGTGAGCAAAACCACAACTCAAAGGTGAATGGGTTTCCCCAACCACCTGGGGCACCAGGTGGTATAGGTTGCATCAAAGCCCCTCTCTTTCCTCCCGGTTAATCCGAAGAGGTTGGCTTAGGAAGATGCCCTGGGAAGGCCTGGATCTCGCTTGGCTCTTCAACGCGGTCGCAATACTTAATACTGAAACTGAACTCCCTATGCGCCGGCTTTGAAGCATCCCCCCCCCCCCCCGAGAGTCTTTTGACGTGTTGGGGGCCAGAGCAAATAGATGCCTGTTCCTCCTTAACCGTGGTTAAGTTTTTTACTCAGGAGGGAAGCCAACGTTTTTCTGCCATCTCTCTCTGTCTATTTAGACCTGGGGTGGCGCAGTGGCTTAAATGCGGCGCTGCAGGCTACTTCTGCAGACTGCCGGCTGCCAGCAGTTCGATCCTGGTTGCCTTCAGAGGCTGTGGGTGCTTCCTCACTGGAGGTTTTGAAGTAGAGATAGGGTCTCCCGATGGGATAGGGTCTCCCGATGGAGCCGGGGGCTGTAATAGAAGACCTCCAAGGTCCCTTCCAGCTCCTCTTCTGATTGTTTGTTTGTCTGTATGTCAGCCTATCTATCATCTATGTATGTATTACCTATCTATCCATTTTATCTATTTATCAATCCAACTATTGTATAGATCTATTCTATCTATCCAACCAGACAGCCACTTACTGTGTGTGTGTGTGTGTGTGTCTATTGAGCCATTCATGTACTCTTATCTACCCATACATTAATGTATCAATCTACTCTGTCTGTCTGCCTCTATCTATCTATCTATCTATCTATCTATCTATCTATCTATCTATCTATCTATCTATCTATCTATCTATCTATCTATCTATCTATCTATCTATCTATCTACCTACCTACCTACCTACCTACCTACCTACCTACCCACCCACCCACCTACCTACCTACCTACCTACCTACCTATCTATCTAGACTCTGGAAAGAGTGCAGAGAAGAGCAACCAAGAGGATTAGGGGACTGGAGACTAAAACACATGAGGAACAGTTGCAGGAATTGGGTATGTCTAGTTTAATAAAAGAGGGACTAGGGGAGACATGATAGCTTCTTCCAATATCTCAGGGGTTGCCACAAAGAAGAGGGAGTCAAGCTATTCTCCAAGGCACCTAAGGGCAGAACAAGAAGCAATGGGTGGAAACTAATCAAGGAGAGAAGCAACTTAGAACTGAGGAGGAATTTCCTGACAGTTATAAGAATTAACCAGTGGAACAGGAGTTGCCTCCAGAAGTTGTGAATGCCCCAACAGTGGAAGTCTTCACGAAGATGTTGGATATCCCTTTGTCTGAAATGGTATAGGGCTTCCTGCCTAGGCAGGAGGTTGGACTAGATGGCCTCCAAGGTCCCTTCCAACTCTGGTATTGTATTGTATTGTATTGTATTGTATTGTATTGTATCGTATCGTATCGTATCGCTCTATCTACCTATCTATCTATCTATCTATCTATCTATCTATCTATCTATCTATCTATCTATCTATCTATCTATCTATCTATCATCCATCCATCTATCTATCCATCCAGAGGCGGGGGTAGCACAGTGGTTAGGAGGCAGTACTGCAGGCTAGTTCTGCTGGCTGCCAGCAGTTCCATCCTGACGGGCTCCAGGTCGCCTCAGAGGTGGGTCAAAGGAGGGCCCAGATTGTTGAGGAGGGCCAGAGGCTGACTTTGTAGAACCGCTTAGAGAGGTCCGTAAAAGCACGATGAAGCGGGCTATAAGTCTGAGCGCAGAGAGCCAGCTCTTTTACAAAGGGGGAACCCTCAAGCACTCGAGCTTTTTGAAACACGGAGAGGCGGAATCCAGGGCCTGCCCCCTCCCCCCCCCCAAATGTTGCCGTCCATCAGATTGCAATCTTTCCAAGGACATAGAAATGAAAAGTGAGGTACGTGCCATAAAGAGGTGTTCGCATTAAACTATAATTACTTAATGACCGAGTTAGATTTAGGTGCAATTACATTCAAATCCAAAGGTTTGATTGGTCTAAAAAAAAAAGCGTGCTCTTTGAAGCCGCTCCTCCAGGCTGCAAAACACGCAGGCCAATCTTACGCTGGGCGTCCACCCAAGGAGTAAAAGTCTCACCCAAGGCCTTCTTTTGACTCCTGCCTTAGAAGAGGGCTGGGGTCCCTTCCCCACCAGGAGCCGGTCTCTTGCTCGACCCTCGTTTTCCCTGCCTTTAGTATTTTACCTGGTTTGTATGGTTTTAATCAGACGCTGTCCAAAGTCACTCAAGAGCGAAATGGGAGGACTTCTAAGCACGATAAATAAATAAAAATGAGACTGAAAAACCAAGGAGGAAAAACAAAAGTGTGCTTTTTATCATACGGATGAGCCTTTCGCCTTTATGTAGGCAAGAAGAGGAGAAATGAGAGGGGGGGGAAAAAAGAGACTTCTAGACAAATGGTGTTACCTAGTTGGGTCGTAAAACGTCTGCAAGGAGACCCCCACGCTCAGAGAGGACCAAGGACCCCACCGTCCTCCTCCTCCTCTTCTCTTTCTCCTTCTAGCTCTGATGATGTTACCTACTTGGGTCGTGAAACGTCTGCAAGGAGGAGAATAGGATCCTTGGTGCTCTGTTGAGCTTGTGGGTTTTCTTCCAGATGTTTCATGACCCAACTAGGTAACCTCATCAGTGCTAGAAGACGAGGAGGAAGGAGGAGAGGAGGACTATGGGGTGTTTATATTGTGCTAAATCAGAGGTTCCCAAACTTGGCAACTTTAAGACTTGTGGACTTCAACTCCCAGAAATCCTTCCTTCCTTCCTTCCTTCCTTCCTTCCTTCCTTCCTTCCTTCCTTCCTTCCTTCCTTTTTTCCTTCCCACTTAAGACTTATATATCACTTTACACTACTTTCCTTCCTTCCTTCCTTCCTTCCTTCCTTCCTTCCCACTTAAGACTTATATACCACTTTACACTACTTTCCTTCCTTCCTTCCTTCCTTTTTTCCTTCCCACTTAAGACTTATATACCACTTTACACTACTTTCCTTCCTTCCTTTTTTCCTTCCCACTTAAGACTTATATACCACTTTACACTACTTTCCTTCCTTCCTTCCTTTTTTCCTTCCCACTTAAGACTTACACTGCTTTCCAGCTTTCTCTCTAAGTGGTTCACAGAGTCAGCCTCTTCCTTCCTTCCTTCCTTCCTTCCTTCCTTCCTTCCTTCCTTCCTTCCTTCCTTCCTTCCTTCCTAACTTCCTTCCTTCATTCCTTCCTTCCTTCCTTCCCACTTAGACTTCTATACCGCTTCACAGTGCTTTCCAGCCCTCTCTAAGCGGGTTACAGAGTCAGCCTATTGTTCCTTCCTTCCTTCCTTCCTTCCTTCCTTCCTTCCTTCCTTCCTTCCTTCCTTCCTTCCCACTTAAGACTTATATACCACTTTACACTACTTTCCTTCCTTCCTTCCTTCCTTCCTTCCTTCCTTCCTTCCCACTTAACACTTATATACCACTTTATACTACTTTCCTTCCTTCCTCGTTGTCCAGAATGGTCTAGGATATCTCCTGCTCGAGCAAGGGGTTGGACTAGAACAGGGGTTCCCAAACTTGGCAACTGCAGAGCTGGCTGGAGATTTCTGGGAGTTGAAGTCCACAAGCCTTAAAGTTGCCAAGTTTGGGAACCTCTGCGCTAAATACTATTTATCTTTTTTTAAAAATGATACTAGTGGTCCGCGGGATTTAAAATTATGAATGTAGCGGTGCCTGAGGCCCGAAAGGTTGGTGACCCACCCCGGCCTATCCAACATCTTCCGACACAGTGGATAGCCACACAACTTTATCAAAAAGTGCCTGGCTCAACCCGATATAGCAAAACGAACACAAGCTGGCTAAAACGACAACCACGTGCCATCAGAGTAGCAGACAAGCCAACAACAGCCCTTCGCGACAACCTAAGCAAAACTAAAAATCACGGCAGTCCCGGAATTAAAAACCGAGACTCGCCTACGGCATACAGTGTAATGACTGCAACAAACCCTATGTAGGACCAACGGGCATAAGGCTGGCAGAAGACATCCATGATCGCCAACTAGCCGTTGGAAGACATGAGGAAAACTGTGAGGATATTCAGCCTTATATTGGGTTGACCATATATATGAGCCTATGTTCTTAAGGAGCTATGTAGCTTTAAGAATTGTGTTTGAATTCTGATTGGCTGTGCTTCTCAGCTCTACCATATAAGCAAGCTCAGAATCACAGTTCATTCCCTTTTCTATTCCTTGTGATTTCCTGTGCTTACTGTTTGCCGTTGAGGAGCTGAAGCTGAAGTATTTGCTTTTGCATCAATGTAAGATAACTCTGTGTTGGGTGAAGGACTGTTATTGTTTTGAGAAGTTAGTATCACTGGTCGGAAGAAGTATTTTAGTTGCTACAAAGTAAAGACTATTTATTTTCTTACTATCACTGTTTTAGAGTTTGTGTGTGGTTAAAGCAACGTATCTCTTTACTGTCCGGTGTATTACACTATTCCGCATTTATTTCTAAACACTGGTTACGGGACCAGAGTTGTAACACTGGTTCTGAACCCAGAGTTGCTAACAAAAACCTTTTCATTTTACAACACATGGATAGACTTAACCCTACAGACATTCTGCACCAAGCCAAGGCCAAAACCGCCAGGGAATTCTTAGAAGCCTGGCGCTCGGACGAATCGGCCATCGACGGACACATAGACATAAACTGGTGTTTCTCAACCTTGGCGACTTTAAGTCCTGTGGACTTCAACTCCCAGAATCCCCCAGTCAGCATCAACACCCAGATGAGCATAGATTAACCCCAAGATTAACGACAGATCAACAACCAGACATTAAACCAACATCTCATGACAGTTAGAGCAATTAATCAGCGGAACATTTTGCCACCAGAAGTTGTCAATACTCCCAACAGTATCGGCAATGTTTGCAAACATTTCGTCACCACTCGAGGAGACATCGTCAGTCTCTCGGAAGACTTGTGCTCATCTGTCAGACGGACGAGCCCAATACCAAAATCCACTGACGAGGTCTCCTTGGATGGTGACAAAACGCTTGCAAAAATTTCCAAGCTTGGAGCTCAAAACAACAACCTAAACCATGCTGGCTGAGGAATTCTGGGAGTTGAAGTCCACCCGGCTTAAAAGAGCCAACTTTGCAGACCCCTGACCTAGACGGTATAGGGCAGGCGGGGGAGGTCAAGATTTTGACCTTGAGGGGCCAGGGTGGGCGTGGCCAGCTCAATGGCACTCGTGTTGGGGGCTCCTGTGGGACCCGAGGGCTCTGCCAGCGGAAGGGAACTCCCGAGGTCCATTTTCACTGGCAGAGACACTGTGGGTTGGTCATTTGTTGTTTCCAGGGTGGGGCAGATCTAAACACACACACACACACACACACACACACACACACACACACACACACACACACAGGCTCTGGCTCCCGGGCCTTGAGTTTGGCAGCCCTGGTATGGGGTCTCTTGCTGGAGAAGGGGGTGGGAGTGCAATGCCTCCAAGGTCCCTTCCAACTCTGCTATTCTGCTTCTTGGGATCTAAACCTGGAGCTTCCAGGGTCTGGACCAGCGCTCCGACCCGGATGTAGTTCAGGCAAAATGTTTTACAAAGCGAAAGCAAAAAAGATCGGCCAGGAAGCCTCAAGGGAGCCATGAGATCCAGGTCTCTGCAGGCCATGCAGGAAAGTGAAAAACACCCCCCCCTCACCCCGCCCAACAGCCCTGGGAGAAACTTTACTGCAGAAAGGGAAAAGGGGGGGGGAGGGAGGGAGGGGGGCGGAGGAGGAACAGGCCTGCCTGTTGCAACACCAGGGCAGTGACGCTGCTTCGTTTCCCCATTGTTGTACGGAAGAGACTTGCCAGCCACGGAAGGAGGGTGAAGGGAAGAGATGAGCTGGCACCGCAGCGAAAGGAGGGCAGCGGGCATTTAAGGGAAGTGGGTGTTGTGGTCCGGAGGAGGCCAGGGCGGGCGGAGACTGGCATCAAAGCTTTTCTCTCCTCCTCTTTCAGCTGAATGGCCTTATCAAACAAACTTCCCTTAACTGGGTTTGAAGCGGGTGCCGGCTGAAGTTTTCTCAGCAGGCGGACATTTAGGACAGGGGTCTCCAACCTTTGCAACTTTAAGTCTGAAGGACTTCAGCTCCCAGAATTTTCCAGTCAGCAAAGCTGGCTGGAGAACTCTAGGAGCTGAAGTCCTTCAGACTTAAAGTTGCAAAGGTTGGAGACCCCTGATTTAGGATACGGCACTTTAAAAAAAGAAAACACTTTAGAAAACTGCCTGGGAAGGTACTGGAACAAAATCAAATAAAGTTGTAACTAGTAGCCAGCAGGGGTTGGTTTATTTTTATTTATTTTTATTTTTAATTCGATTTATATCCCGCCCTTCTCCACGAGGGACCCAGGGCGGCGCACAGGAATTTAAAACATATAAAATAAAATATACAAAATTTAAAAGCATATTAAATTAGACAATCCTATGCTAAAACCAAATTAAAACCCCAATTTAAAACTATCTAAAATAGCCCCAGTGGGAGGTTAGGCTGGGCTGGCTTGCTGGAAAAGATGTGTCTTTAGACACTTATCTGCCATTAGAAGAGGCGGAGGTCCGAGATGGTACGAAGTTCAGGAGGGAGGTCATTCCAAAGGGCAGGGCCTGCCACAGAGAAGGCTCTTCCCCTGGGTGTCGCCAGACGGCATTGCCCGGCAGACGGCACCCTGAGAAGGCCCTCTCTGTGGGAGCGGATCGGCCGTAGGGATGTATGTTAAAAGCACCGTCGTGTCAAGCCAACCTCATTTCATCCTTTGACCAAGGGACTAAATGAGGAGACCAGCGAAATGCGGTGGAGATCGTAGACTTAAGACTTCAGAAGGCATTCGACAAAGTAAACCACAACCTACATCTACAGCAAGCTAGGAAAATGTGGGGAGCATCCCCGCCAGATGGCTTTGTACGTGGCTGGAAAAGACTGGGGGGCCATCGGTTTGAAATGCTATAGGGCTGTGATGGCGAACCTATGGCGCGCATGTCACAGGTGGCAAGTGGCACTACGGAGCCATATTTGCTGGCATGGCAGCCCTCAGCTCCAGGGTGCATGTGTGTGCTGGACAGCTGTTTTTGCCCTACCGAGGTTTCAGGAAAGCCTCCAGAGCCTAGACAGGGCGAAAAACAGGCCTACGGCCCAACCGGAAGCTCGGGAATGAACTTCCGGTTGGCCCAATGGGAAACCGGAAGTTTGTTCCTGAACCTCCGGTTGGGCCCTTTTTGCCCTCCCCAGGCTTCAGGAAAGCCTCTGGAGCCTGGGGAGGGAGAACATCTCCCCTACGCATGGGGGTGGGGGTGTCACTCGTGCATGCGTGGTGATGGGTTGCCCATGCATGTGCAGGTGGGGAGTCGCTCGCACAAGCACAAGTGGGTGGGCACATGCTGGTGCGCGATAGTGCATGCGCACACAGTTGTGGCACACCTTTAAGAAAAAGGTTTGCCATCACTGCTTTAGGGGTCTCCTGCTTGAGCCAGGGGTTGGATTAGAGGACCTCCAAGGTCCCTTCCAGCTGTACTCTGGTTTACCCAGGGGTCTCCAACCTTTGCAACTTTAAGTCTGCAGGACTTCAGCTCCCAGCTTTGCTGGCTGGAGAAGTCTGGGAGCTGAAGTCCTTCAGACTTAAAGTTGCAAAGGTTGGAGACCCCTGCCTTAGAGAATAAAATATTGTGAGGAATATTAAGAAGCTTTGCTGGCTGGAGAAGTCTGGGAGCTGAAGTCCTTCAGACTTAAAGTTGCAAAGGTTGGAGACCCCTGGATTAAATTGCTTAACTCTTGCCCGTGGGCCTCTTCTTCATTGCATGCTGAGAACAGCAAACCACCAATGTGTCTGGCCAATTGCATCTCGAGTTAATAAGCAGAGGTAGGAGTCAGACTTAGGCCCCAACGGGGGACATGTTGCTTCCAATCTGTCGGTTTCCCTCGTCCGCATGAAAACAAACTAAAATCGACTAAAAATAAAGATTCAGCAAAATAAATAAATAAAATAAAAAATCCCCAACCACCACCACCACCACCAAAATCGAGTGCGTTATCTCAGTTTCCTGAGCCCGGCTTTGGTCATCTGTGGTGGGGATTGTGGGAGGGTCTCGTGGACAGATAAGGCGATCTCGCCGTCATAAACGCTCTTATCATTCACACAACGGAGGAGCTGTAGCTTTATCAGGAAAAGGCAGCAAAAAGCCCCGTCAGCCTTTCTCTCCCCCCGCTCCCACCTCCCTCCTTCCGTCCTTCTCCTTGCATCATGTCAATCTGCGTCACGCCACTAAGTTCGCTTCCAAATGTTTGCAAAAGTGGCGCAAAGCTCATCCTGAGCTCTGTCTGTTCTCCGAATCCCGAGGCCGAGCGGGCTGGCCCTCTTCCTCAATTTGAGAGAGGGAGAGAGAGAAACAGACAGACAAGGATCAGCCCAGCATGCAATGGAAAAGGAAGGCCGGGCTCTGGGCTTATGTGAAATCTAATCTCCCAACGTGAGTCGAGGGAGGAGGCAGCAGCAGCAGCAAGTCCTGGCACGCCAAGCCAGACAGAAGTCAGCTCCAGCAGGAATGTCAGCCAGATTTGAAGAGTGCTGGCATTTGAGAGGGGAGGGGATGTTTTAAATAGATCTGGGCGGCTCTGGCCAAGACCCCTTGGCTGCCTGGAAGGAATCGCGGGCAGGCTCTGCAACCGCAAACCCAAGCCCGCTCTTGACTCCCCTCCCTCCTTCCCAGATAAGCCAGGTGGTTAAAACCCCCAGAAATGGGAAAGTCCCAGCCCCAAACAGCAATACAAGAATTCTTTCCTTTTCTTTCTTTTTTCCCTTTCCAGCTTTCCTCCCTCCCTTCTTTCTCTCTCTCTCTCTGCTTCTTTCCCTTCGCTTCTTTTCCTTTCTCTCTTTCCTTTTCTTTCTTTTCAACTTTCCTCCCTCCCTTCTCTCTCTCTTTGCTTTTCTTTTTCTTCTTCTTCCCCTTCCTTCCTCTTTCCTTCTTTCCAACATTCCTTCCTCCCTTCCCTTTGTTTCTTTTCCTTTCTTCTCTTTCTTTTCTTTCCTTTCTTCTTTCCCTTCCTTCCTTTTTCCTTCTTTCCAACTTTCCTCCCTCCCTCCCCTTCTTTCTTTCTTTTCCTTTCCCTCTTTCCTTGCTTTCCCTTTCCTTCTTTCCAACTTCCCTTCTTCCTTCCTCTTCCTATCTCCCACCCTATCTCCTTCCTTTCCTCTTCCCCCTCCTTTCTTTCCTCTACCTATCTCCTCCCTCCCTCCCTCTCTCCTTCCTCTCTTTCTTTCTCCTTCCTCCTTCTACCCCTCTGGCGTCAGCCCCAGCAAGAAAGCAAGGAGATCCCTTGGCACAGCTCGCAGATTCAACCACATTTCCCTGCCAACCCAAACCGTCACTCTTGACGGGCACCAGTCGCGCCCCATGCAAGGATGCCATCCCCCAGACTAACCCCCCCTGCCCCCGTTTATCAACCATCCTAATGTGCGAAAGTGCAAAAGGGGGCAGGAAAGACACTCCCCCCCCAAAAAAAATAACAACCACCAGGGGTTTTTGAGAGCCCAGCAAAAAAGAGTTTGGGGAAAAGAATCTAGTTTCCCACGCTCAGCAACTTTTCAGACGGGCGGACTTCAACTCCCAGAATCCCCCAGACAGCGAAGTGAGAAAGGGGGCAGGAAAGAACCCCCCCCCCCAAAAATATAATAACAACCACCAGGAGTTTTTGCAAAAAAGAAGTTGGGGAAAAGAATCTAGTTTCCCACGCTCAGCAACTTTTCAGACGGGCGGACTTCAACTCCCAGAATTCCCCCAGACAGCAAAGCTGTCTGGGGGAATTCTGGGAGTTGAAGTCCGCCCGTCTGAAAAGTTGCTGAGCGTGGGAAACACCGCCCTGGGGACCCCCCCCAAACTCAGTTTAATCGCCCCCACCCCAAAATTACCACGGGGGGGGGGGGCAAATCTGAGCCATACCCCCCCCAGCTTGCAAACGGGGGGGGGGCGCGCGCAACAGGTGAGTTAGGATTGGGGAGAGCGGGGAGGGGGGCTGTTGCTGGAGCCCTCCTGCCCCTCCCTGCAGCCAAAGCGCCTGGGGGCCCCACCTGTTGCAAACTTCCTCCGCAGTCACTCCGGATCAACGCGGCCTTCCTTACCCTCCCCGGCGCCCCGTCCGCCCGCCAAACCTCGCGGAACTCCGGTCCGGGCGTAACGCGGAGCCGTCTCCCGGACGCCTTACCTGGCCTCCCCGGGGCTGCCGGGCTCCCCGCGGGGCTGCGCTGGGTTCCGGCGGCCGAGGGTGCAGGCGGCGTTGCCGGCGGCGGCGGCGGCGGCTCCCGTTGGCAAGTAACCGTCTCCAGGGCTACGGTCACTATGGCGCCTCCTCGCGCGGGGTTTCGAGGCAACTGTTGCTAGCCTGCCCCGTGACGTCAGCGGCCACGCCCCTCCGGGCGTTCCCCTCGGCTCGCTTCCCATTGGGCGGCTCTCAAAAGGCGGGAGGAGGGGAGGGGGCGGGGCCGGCGGCGACCGCCGCGCGTTTTTGGCGCCAAAACGCGCCTGAGGGGAAATTGTCGGGAGGGGGGGAGGGGAAGGTTGCTGAGGGGGCCTCTGAGCATGGGCAGAGCGCTCCCAGCTGCTTTTAAATTATAATAATCATCATCTTTATTGTCATTGTACTAAAATTAACGTCACTGGTGTAAAATTATAACCTGGGCCCACTTCAGCCTTTGGGAGGGAGGGAGGGAGGGGCACAGCAGGCCCGGGTGATCCATTCCGCTGGGGATGATGGGACGTCACGTCTGTGGAGGTTTTCTCTCATCCAGGTCGTGGTTGTCCTGAAAGTGCTCCCCCCCCCCCTCAAGAGACAACTGGACTTTTGGGGTGGTTTCCCTTGAAGAGGTTTCGCTTCTCCTCCTCCGAGAAGCTTCTTCCCTTCTATGAGACAGTCAAGGGTTGAAGAAGCTTCGTGGAAGAGAAGCGAAACCTCTCGAAGGGAAAAGAAAACCCCACAAAAGAAATCCAGTTGCCTCTTGAAAAAGCAAGTTTGGGACTTAATGTTTATCTGCCATTATCAGCTTTTTTTTTTTGGCCTGGATCAATAGCGCTTAGACTTAGAGAATAGAGTTGTAAGGGACCTTGGAGGTCTTCTAGTCCAGCCCCCCTGCCCAAGCAGGAGAACCTGGGCCATTTCAGGGACTAGTCTCTTCACTCCAGAAGTTGGGAGTTGCTCCAACAGTGGAAGTTGTAAAGAAAAAATTGGACAACCCTTTGTCTGAAGTGGTGGAGGGTTTCTTGCCTAGGCAGGGGGTTGGACTAGAAGACCTCCAAGGTCCCTTCCAACTCTGTTATCGCATTCCATTCTATTCTTTCCTTATCTATTCTATTCTATTTATTCTTCATTATTCTATTCTATCCTTATTCCTTATCTATTTTATTTATTCTTCATTATTCTATTCTATCCTTATTCCTTATCTATTCCATTCCATTATTTCTTGTTCTATTTATCCTTATTCCTTATCTATTTATTCTTTATTATTCTATCCTTATTCCTTATCTATCCTATTATATTCTTTATTATATTTTATCCTTATTCCTTATCTATTCCATTCCATTTTTTCTTATTCTATTTATCCTTATTCCTTATCTATTCTATTCTATCCTTATTCCTTATCTATTCTATCCTATCCTATTCTTTATTATTCTATCCTTATTCCTTATCTATTCTATTTATTCATTATTCTATCCTTATTCCTTATCTATCCTATTATATTCTTTATTGTTATATTTTATCCTTATTCCTTATCTATTCCATTCTATTCTTTCTTGTTCTATCCTTATTCCTTATCTATTCTATTCTATCCTACAATACAATAGCAGAGTTGGAAGGGACCTTATAGGTCTTCTAGTCCAACCCCCTGCATGGGCAGGAACCTTATACCATTTCAGACAAATGGCTGTCTAACATCTTTTTAAAGACTTCCAGGGTTGGGGCATTCACAACTGCTGGAGGCAAGCTGTTCCAGAGGTTAATTGTTCTTACTGTTAGGAAATTTCTCCTTAGTTCTAAGTTGCTTCTCTCCTTGGTTAGTTTCCACCCATTGCTCCTTGTCCTGCCCCCAGGTGCCTTGGAGAAAAGTTTGACTCCCTCTTCTTTGTGGCACCCTTTGAGATATCGGAACACTGCTATCATGTCTCCCCTGGTCCTTCTCTTCATCAAACTAGACATACCCAGTTCCTGCAGCCGTTCTTCATATGTCTTAGTCTCCAGTCCTCTAATCATCTTGGTTGCTCTTCTCTGCACTCTTTCCAGAGTCTCCACGTCTTTTCTACATCGTGGCGACCAAAACTGTATGCAGTATTCCAAGTGTGGCCTTACCAAGGCACTATACAGTGGCATTAACACTTCACGCGATCTAGATTCTATCCCTCTGTTTATGCAGCCTAGAACTGTGTTGGCTTTTTTGGCAGCTGCTGCACACTGCTGGCTCATATTTAGATGGTTGTCCACTAGGATTCCGAGATCCCTCTCACAGTTGCTACTATCGAGCAAGGTACCACCTATACTGTACTTGTGCATTTGGTTTTTCTTGCCTATATGTAGGACCTTACTTTTTTCACAATTGAATTTCATTTTATTAGACAGTGCCCAATGTTCAAGTTTGTCTAGATCCTTCTGTATCTTAAGCCTATCTTCTGGAGTGTTGGCTATTCCTGCCAGCTTGGTGTCGTCTGCGAATTTGATGAGTTCCCCATTTATCCCCTCATCCAAATCGTTGATGAAGATGTTAAAGAGTACTGGGCCTAAAACAGAGCCTTGGGGGACTCCACTGCATACTTCCTTCCATGTAGATGCAGTTCCATTGAGGACTACACGTTGAGTGCGGTTGGTCAGCCAGTTGCGAATCCATTTGGTGGTGCTGCTGTCTAACCCACAATTTTCTACTTTATCTAATAGTAGGTTATGGTCTACTTTATCAAATGCCTTACTGAAGTCCAGGTAAATTATATCAACAGCATTCCTCTGGTCCACTGATTTTGTTACTTTGTCAAAGAATGCAATTAGATTCGTCTGGCATGATCTGTTTTTGACAAACCCATGTTGGCTTTTGGCTATTACTTTGTTTGCTTCTAGGTGTTCACTTATTTGTTGTTTAATTATCTTTTCCAGAATCTTTCCTGGTATTGAGGTCAGGCTGATGGGTCTATAGTTTCCTGGATCTGTTTTTTTTTCCTTTTTTGAAGATGGGAACCACATCTGCTCTTTTCCAGTCTTCTGGCAGTTCCCCGGTGCTCCAGGATCTCTGAAAGATATAGTTCAGTGGTTCTGAGATCTCGTCTGCCAGTTCCTTCAGAACCCTGGGGTGTAATCCATCCGGTCCTGGTGATTTGAACTCGTCCAGGGCAGACAGGTGCTCACTTACCATTTTCTTCCCTATTTCAACTTGTGTTCCTAATCTGATATTTGTGGTGCTGTTTTTGATTGATTGGACTGTTTTATCCCTTTGTGTAAAGACAGATGCAAAAAGAGTTAAATAGTTCTGCTTTCTCCCTGTTGCTTATCATCTTCTTGCCATTTTCTCCCAGCAGTGGACCTTATTCCTTATCTATTCTATCCTATCCTATTCTTTATTATTCTATTCTATCCTTATTTCTTATCTATTCTATTTATTCATTATTCTATCCTTATTCCTTATCTATCCTATAATATTCTTTATTGTTATATTTTATCCTTATTCCTTATCTATTCCATTCTATTCTTTCTTGTTCTATCCTTATTCCTTATCTAGTCTATTCTATCCTTATTCCTTATCTATTCTATCCTATCCTATTCTTTATTATTCTATTCTATCCTTATTTCTTATCTATTCTATTTATTCTTTATTATTCTATTCTATCCTTATTCCTTATCTATTCTATCCTATTCTTTATTATTCTATTCTATCCTTATTCCTTATCTATTCTATTTATTCATTATTCTATCCTTATTCCTTATCTATCCTATAATATTCTTTATTGTTATATTTTATCCTTATTCCTTATCTATTCCATTCTATTCTTTCTTGTTCTATCCTTATTCCTTATCTATTCTATTCTATCCTTATTCCTTATCTATTCTATCCTATCCTATTCTTTATTATTCTATTCTATCCTTATTTCTTATCTATTCTATTTATTCTTCATTATTCTATTCTATCCTTATTCCTTATCTATTCTATCCTATTCTTTATTATTCTATTCTATCCTTATTCCTTATCTATTCTATTTATTCATTATTCTATTCTATCCTTATTCCTTATTTATTTATTTATTTAATCAAATTTATACCCCGCCCTTCTCCTTATTAGGACCCAGGGCGGCGCACAGGCATTATTTAAAACCACAAAATACAATATACATCAATTAAAATATATTAAATTAATTAAACCCGTGCTAATAATGGAATTATTCCATTATTCCTTATCCTATCCTATCCTAAAAAAAAACCAGTGAGGTTATAGTTATATATTTATACAGATAGTCCTCAACTTACAACCACAACTGAGCCTTAAGTTTCTACTTGCTAAGTGAGACATTTGTGAAGCCAGTTTTGCCCGGGGTTACGACTTTCCTTGCCACAGTTGTTAAGCGAATCACTCCAGTCAAGAGGCTACTAACAGGGTTGCTAAGTGAATCTGGCTTCCCCCGTGGATTTTTGATCATCCAAAAGTTGCAAAGGGGGATCGCTTGACTTCGGGAAACAGCAACGGTCGTAAGTATGAGTCAGTTGCCAGACGTCTGAATTTTGTTCCCATGATCAATGGGGATGCTACAAAAGTCCTTAGTGTTAAAAACAGTCATAAGTCACTTTTACATCCAAACTAGGCTGTGTTGTTTATGTGTCATATATGTGGGTGTATGCATATTTACGTGTATATATATACACACACACACAGTGGCCTAGAGGTGGAGCACTCGCCTCACAGGCTGTGAGTTCAATTCTAGGTAGAGGCAGCTATTTCTCTCTGGGCACAAAGAAGATAGGGAAAAAACCCTGAAAAAGTGGACACACACACACACACACACACACACACACACACACACACACACAGAGTCTTGTTTATGTAGTTCCTCCTACTGGAGGTGGTAACCCTTTGAGAGCTGTATGCAGGGAAATTTCATTTTAAGGTCTGCCGGTGAGTGGTACCTTTAAAATCACCATGAAGTTATTCTTAAGTCTTTGTACAAAGTCGTTGTAACTTTGAACGGCCTCTAAGTGAACCGCTTCCCAGTACTTTCCAGCACTCCAGTGAGCCTTCTGCCTGTCCCATTCATAGCAATAGCACTTAAGACTTATATACCGCTTTACGGTGCTTTACAACCCTCTCTAAACGGTTTACGGAGTCAGCCTGTTACCCCCAACAATCTAGGACCTTCGTTTTACCCACCTCGGAAGGACGGAAGGACGAGTCAACTGGTGAGATCCGAACTGCAGTCAGCAGAAGTAGCCTGCAGTACTGCACCACCCTGGCTCATTAACCATGGTTTTTGCGGGGCTTGGGGATCAGGGCCCCCCCACCCCAAAGGGAAGGTTGCACCCAGTCCAGCTCAGCCTGCCACAACACTCCTGCGGGTCTGTGTTTGTCTGCAGGCAGAAGTTCACCCGGGACACCCTTGAAAAGAGGCTGCAAAAAACACACTCGAGGCCCATTCTGAGCTTGCATCTTTTTCTTTTCTTTTTTAATTCTGAAATATTTTCCTGACATGATTCGCAAAGGCCTTAAGACAAACCTGGGACCGCATGAAGAACAATGTACCCTGAAACAGATGGGTGAAAAAATATACAGAATTTCTACTTAAAATGTCTTTTTTCCCCCCCCTCAGCCACCCCTGGCGTTTGCGTCCTGATTTCCTGGCACTCCACTTTAGAGAAGCTGGAAGATCAAGTAGCCGGACCTCGAAATAACCATGTTTGCAAGGAAAAGGTGAGTCTGAAAGGCTCTGAAGCCGACACCTGCATCTTTTGCAAACAAACCACAACCCCAAAATGTTTAAAGTTACAGACCATGTTACAATATGCGGTGACCATCCCAGTTTTGAAAACACTTAAGAAAAAACACGCTAATAAAAATGGACAAATTCATCACATTTGATTCCTTGAAGACGCGTTTCCTTCGCCCCTCCAATTCATAAATACAGGGAACTCCTTTGATCACATTTAACAGGGAGAAGAGAGAGAGGGGCTCCATGGCAGTCTTTTAAGTCTTCCCACGAAAACAGAGCAGCCTGATTAACCTTTTATCAAATATGCCCCCCTCCCCTCATGTTTACACTAGGAACTAAAAGTGATTTGGTTTAGCTCACACTATTAAAAATTATAATCCATGATTGCACCCCGCGCTTCCTTTAAGACACCCCCCTCCTGCCCCCGTTTGCTCAATGCCTCTTCACCCTAATTCTTACCAAACATTAAATAAGCCCCTCCTTGCACAGAAAAGCAGCACAAATTCACTTTGGGCTCTTCCACACCATTTGGGCTTTGAATCCAGAGCATAAGACTTGCAATTTTATGTAGATTTAATGGGGAGGCAGGCACAGCTGAGCAGCCTAACTCCCCCCCCCCCCCCCACGTCCCGACCGCTATAATTTGGATGGAATTTAAGTCTTAGGTTCACGCAGAACAAGTGCAGGTTAAACTTTGACTGAACCCCAAGTTCACGTTGGATGCTTACCCAAGACCCTTGTGAGCGAGGTGAGGGAGATTGCTGTCCATTCCTTCCTTCCTCGCTGGGAAATTGGCCCCCTGGCACAAGGGGGGCAAAGTGGAGGCCAAGATCTGATGCTGAAAAAGATCCTGCTCCCCAGTCGAACCTCGCTAGGTAAACACCCCACCCCACCTCAACCAGGTTATAAAAACAATGAGAAGACTTTTGAAGTGTGCCAGACTTCCTTGTGGGAACAAACGTTGCTGCTGTGTGTGCAACACAGACCCCGTCCATCTGTGGAAGGAGGAAAAGTGCCCCATGCCAAGACTCGCCCGACGAGCTACCCCATGCCACCACGAGAACACATAGTGTTCACACCCAGGCTGTGGCAGAGCTGCAATGTTTTCCTTTGGTTCGCTAGAGAACTCCCATCCCACACTTGGAGAAAGGAAGGAAGGAAGGAAAGAAAGAAGGAAAGAAAGAAAGAGAAAGGAAGGAAAGAAAGAAAGAAGGAAAAAGGAAGGAAAGAAAGAAGGAAAGAAAGAGAGACCCTGAGGTTGGTACATTCATTTCGGGAAGAGGGACACTGGGGGTCAAAAGAGCCGGCGAGGGTCTTCCTGACGCTTCCCACCGGCATAGCCAGAGTCCGAAGTGCAGAGGAGTCTCCTGTCGTGGCAGAAAGGCAGGAGAAGACGGCGGCTTTGTTGGAAAAAAACTCATTTATGAAGGGAAGCGACGGTGTGCCTCGCCTCCAGGAAGACTCCGCTAAAGATGCTGCACTTTGAACAGAGGCGGGAGGGGAGGGGGGGGAGAGGCGGGGATCCTCGTTCAGAAATCCAACGGTTCCGAGTACAGCTGCTGGATGTGTTCTTGATACATCTTGGTTACCACGGGCCTCTTCAGCTTCATGGTTGGGCCTGGGAAGCAGACACAGGGGGGGGGGGGGTTTCACGTTAACGCCCAAGGCCCCCCGCCCCCCCCACTATCCCCCCCCCCCCCCTTCAACTTTTTCCTGAAACTATGCAAAGCCAAGAGCCGGAGAAATTTCTCGCAACGTTCGGATGGAAGAGGATTGACCCAGTGAGGAATGGGCTACCAGCTCCCCCTCCCCAGGTGGATGCTGGCCGCACGGTGGGCAACCCTGAGCTAGGAGCCTCGTTGGGTTGTCCCAATCAGCAGGCAGCTTTCCCGAGGTCACCTTAAAACCTTTGAAGAAACACCCCCCATCCCCCCCCAACAAGGGTAAGATTCCACCCTGGAGTAATGCCACAACTCCGTTTGGAAAAGGAGCGGAGGCTGGTGCTCTTCGAATTCAGCATCTTGGAAGACAAAGGTTAGGGCAAGGACGTTTAAACCATGCCCGCCATTCTCCTCGTAAGAATCTCTTTGGGCACAACTTATCTCTTTGAGTGAAACGGCCAAGATGCCCATCCCAGCGGAATCTGGCCTGAGCCCCACGGATCCTGCCTATCGTCCCCTTTCAAACCTACTCCTCGCGTCCCGCGAAGGCGGGTGGGCTTCAACTCCCAGAATCCCCCAGCCAGCAAAGTTCAGAAACGCTGCCTTGTGCCATCTGACACACACACACCCTTACCCAGCAGCCTTTGCCCACCCTCTCCACCCCCTCCCCCCGGAGGAGTGGGAAGCCATGCTAGCCGCTTACCAAGCTCGCCACTCTGGGTGGAGAAGTCCTTGGTCAGGAGGACCCACTTCTGGATCTTCTGCGCGTTGGAGGTGGCACGGTCGTTGACCTTCATGACCCCCTTCTGGATGGCCGTGTACACAATCACGTCTTTGTTCCCCACGATGTCAGAGACCTTGGTGGACTTGCTGCCCAGTTTCTGGCAAAACTCCACGGCTTCAGGCGTCAGCTCGTCTTCCGCCAACCCGGTTTCTAAGTTCATCTTGCTCTGGAAAAGCAGGGGAGCGTTGGCACGGCCATAGGAAGGGCTGCAGTGCCACCCTGTGGCGGCGGCTGGCCCTGCCCCTAGTGTGTGCCCAGAAGTGGGTAGCCGAGAGAGAGGGGTTGCGTGGGCACCCAGCCATTCAGACAATGGGGAGGACAAGGTAAGAGTTTGTAGCTCAAGGCGGGTGGAGGCCATAAACGTCCCCAGAAACTATCCTTTCCCACCAGTGATTGGGGGAGCACAGGAGGACCTTCTCCCTCTCCCCGGCATAGGATCAGCCCCATCCTAAATTAAGCGACTCCTTGGGAGCACTTAGGGCTCCAGTAACCAAGCATTAGAAGACTTCAATTGTCTGCAGAAGGACAAGGATGCTGCAAAACCGAAGAGCGAACTCCCCGCTGTTGCAGCTTTCAATTCAGGATCCTAGTCCTGAAGAGTTCTGAAAGGTGAATTTAAAAAATAAAATAAATCTGGACTGACACCCTCAAGTCGTGCCTTCCCCAAAGGGGCGATTCTGAGGCCAACCTTCTAGAGCAGCGTTTCTCCATTTTGGCCACTTTCAGATGGGTGGGCTCAGATTCTCAGCCAAGTGGGACACCCACCCACCCACCGATTCTGTATATCGCCCCCTTTCAATTCCACTCTTTGCCTCCCCACCCTTGGCCGCTTGAAGACGGGTGGACTTCAACGTCCAGAATTCCCCAGCCAGCCATGGTTGGGCTGGGGAATTCAGGGAATTTGGAAATCCGCCTCCATCTCAAAATAGCGAAAGGGCGCTCTAGAATCTGGCAAACACATCTAGGGAGCCCAATTTGGACCACCGAAGATCTGATGGGGGTGGGAATGGCAACCCACCCACCTTGTGGTGCCTGGTGACGGGGGGGGGGGGGGGGGGAGGGAGGCAGGAGAAAACCCGGCACTCACCTTGAGGGTCATCAGCATGACGAGATATTTGGCTTTGTCTCCCACTAACATGACGTTGCTGAGAATGGGGACGGCCTCTTTGACAGCATCTTCAATAGGGATTGGGGGAATATTCTCTCCCCCCGCGGTGATGATGAGCTCTGGAACAGAAATGGCGAAGGCCTTGGCATCAGAACACAACCCCCCCCCCCCCCCCCCAAGAAAAGCCACTCGGTTCATGCTTGCAGTCTAGGGCAGGGGTCTGCAAAGTCGGCTCTTTTAAGACTGGTGAACTTCAACTCCCAGAGTTCCCCAGCCAGCATAGCTGGCTGGGGAATTCTGGGAGTTGAAGTCCACCAGTCTTAAAAGAGCTGACTTTGCAGACCCCTGGTCTAGGGGACAAAACACAGCTTGCCTTCCAACCATTCCAAACTGCAATTGCCTTTACGACTGCTTCCCCACACTTATGACCGCTGCGGGATCCCCCACAGTCATGTGATCAAAATCCAGGAACTTAGCTTTGGCCAGTCCGAAATGGTGCTTTTTTTTTTTTTTCTTTCCCCAAGAGGCAACTGGACTTTCTCTGTTTTTCTTCGAAGACGCTTCTCCTTCTCATCGAAGAAGCTTCTTCAGCTCTGACTTCTCCCCCATCCAGTCAGAGTTGAAGAAGCATATGGGATGAGAAGCAAAACGCCTTCAAAGAAAACAAAACAAGAAAAAGCCCAGTTGCCTCCTGAAAAAGCACCTTTGGGGAATTTAAATTCCTTGCAGACAAAGCTGGTCATTTGCATCCTTTTTAGAGGGTCGTTGAGGCCGCTTGGAGGTTTGGCCTCAGCGTCTCCTTAGAACGGCTGAATGGGCCGTGTTGTAGAGCGGAGATAGAGGGTGTCTTCCGCAGTTCCAAGAAGGCTCCACCCCCATTTGCACCACTCAGGTGACCCTGAGGACACAGACAAACCTCCAAGTGGCCTCAACGACTCTCTAAAACAGGGGTTGTCCAAACTTGGGAACTTTTAAGACTTGTGAACTTCAACTCCCAGAATTCCCCAGCCAGCCAGCCCCTGCTCTAAAAGGATGCAAATGACTAGCTTTGTCTCCAAGAGGTATAAATCCTTCCATTCCCCAACCATCCAATCAGAGCCGAAGAAGCTTCTTGATGAGAAGCAAAACATCTTCAAAGAAAAACAAAGGAAGCCCAGCAACCATGACTTGGATGACTGAGAATCTCCCTAGACATCTAGCCACCGGTGTGCATGTCTGATGGTCCGCATAACCCTTTGCGACCTTCCCTGGAGACTTTCTCTCATGACAGGTGGCTGGCTGGCTGGATTACCTTTGATCCTCCCTGTGATGTACAGGAAGCCATCCTCATCGTGCCGGCCCAGATCCCCAGAATGGAGCCAGCCCTCGGCATCAATCGCTTCTTTCGTTTTGTCTTCCATGTTCAGGTAGCCCATAAAGATATGGCGCCCGGCAAAGCAGACCTCGCCCACTCCTTCCTGGTCTGGCTTGAAAAGCATTGTCTGGCAGCCTGTAACCTCCTTGCCGCAGCTGGGGGGGGGGGGGGGGAGAGAAGGGGTCAAACAAAGGGTCAAGGGCTGGCGAGCATGCCCTGTTAGGACTATAATCCTAGTGTTGGGTTGGCAATATATATATAAGCCATGATTATAAATGGTATCTGTTACTTTAAGTGCTACAGTGGAATGTAATTGGCTGCTGCTTCCTAACTCAGCCATAAGAGGGAGCCGGAATCACAGTTAGACGCTGATCTTTGAATGGAGACACTGAGATTTTGGGTTAGGTCCGCAGAGCAAGGAGCAAGGATCGTGGATTAAGCAACTGTAAGATACCGTATTTTTCGGAGTAAAAGACGCACCTTTTTACCCCCCAAAAGAGGACAAAAATCTGGGTGCGTCTTATACTCCAAATGTAGCTCCGCCCACCCGCTCCGTGCGTCGCATTTTTGGGTGATTCCATGCGGCGAGCCTGATTCCCGAAGCAGCCCGGGGAATGGCGGGAATGACGTTCAAAACCTTCTCAATGAAAGCATTTTTGGGCGGCAGCACCACGATCCCCTCTCGATTCCAAAAAGGCGTGTGCAGAGGCCAAACAAGTGCGTCGTGTTTCAAGTGGCAGGCAGTTCCAGCACGTGCCGCCACCTGAAAACGCTTTCATTCCTAGTTCCCCAGTGCACATCGCAGAGCCACGTACCCTCCTCCTTCTCCACAGGCCTGTTTTCTGTTTTCTCTTGGCCAGCATCGGCGGCCAGAGGAGGCAGGGAGAAAAGCGAGAGGGCAGCGCGGTCGGGCGAGGGTGCAGGCACGGAGACAGATTAGAAGCAGCCAGCCGATTGCCGGCTTGCCGGCTCAGCTGCTGGCCATCCAGAGTGCGCAGACAGCAAAGGACACCTGGCTTAAGATGTTCGGGCATAATTTGGGGGTGGCAGGTGGGGCAGGGCAGGGGATTGTTGTGGGGCGGGGCACGCATCTTGCTTGTGTCTGGCAGCTCCACCACTTCTCTCTCTCGGCCGCTCTGTGCAGGAAAACATCTCACGCAGTAAAGAAAAACTTCTCGTGGAGTTTTTTCTTTATCGTGCAAGGTTTCCCCTGCAAAGACCAGCCGAGAGATGCAACAGAGGTGCCAGACTCTATTAAGATGCGCATATTGCGATGGGGCACAATTTGGGGATGGCAGGTGGGGCAGGAAGGAAGGAAGGAAAGGAGGGAAAGAAGGGAAAGAAGGGAGGAAGGAAGGGGCAAGAGGCTGACTCTATAAAGCACAGTGGGCTGTAAAAGCACTAAGAAAATGGTATATAAGTTTAAGAACTAAGTGGGAAGGAAGGAAGGAAGGAAGGAAGGAAGGAAGGAAGGAAGGAAGGAAGGAAGGAAGGAAGGAGGGAGGGAGGGAGGAAGAAGAGGCTGACTATAAATCACTTAGAGAGGGCTGGAAAACACTATAAAGTGGTATATAAATCTAAGAAGGTGGTGGCACAGTGATTAAAATGCAGTATTGCAGGCTAACTCATTGCCCACTGCCAGCAGTTCGATCTTGACTGGCTCAAGGTTGACTCAACCTTCCGTCCTTTCAAGGTCGGTAAAGTGAGGACCCATATGGTTAGGGTCAAGAGGCTGACTCTGTAAACTGCTTAGAGAGGGCTGTAAAAGCACTGTGAAGTGGTATGTAAGTCTTAAGAGCTAAGTAGGAAGGAAGGAAGGAGGGAGGCAGGGAGGGAAAGGAAGGAAGGAAGGGGTAAGAGGCTGACTCTATAAACCGCTTAGAGCAGGCTGTAAAAGCACTAAGGAAGCGGCATATAAGTCTAAGTGCTGTGGCTTTTCCTATGGGTGCAAGCTGAGTTTTGACCTTACCTCGACATCCTATATGACGTGGGATAGGACACAGTGTGGGGGCCTGAACTTTCGCTCATGCCGTAGAGCTCATAGACCACAATGTCCAGGCTCAGGAAATACTCCAAGGTGTCTTTTGTGATGGGGGCCGCCCCGGTGTAACATTTGTCGCAGCGGTCCAACCCCAGGGCTTTCCGGATCTTCTTGTAGATCAGTGCCCTTGCCAGCCGGTAATTCATCGGTAAATCCATGGATCTGCAGGGGAAAAAAATACGCATGAGGCTGGGAACAAAGCGAGACCCCGGCTCTCTGCAGCCTTTATAGGGGCTGTGTTGCCCCCTTTTCCCCCCTCCCAAGTATGGCAAAAGGTCCACAGGTCTTCGGAAAGCACCTCCACTGACCTCTGTGATCGACAAGCTCAGTGTCTTAGCCACCCCATCCCTCGCTTTAAGAGGGGCAGACTTCAAACCCCAGAATTTCCCAAATAAGATTGTAAAATGGGTTGATTCTATTCTGATATTGGAGAACCTTTTGTCTGTAGTGGAGTAGGGTTTCCTGCATGAGCAGGGGGTTGGACTAGAAGACCTCCAAGGTCCCTTCCAACTCTGTTATTCTGTTCTATTCTATTTCTTCATTATTCTATTCTATTCTATTCCTATATTTATTTTTCTTTTTTTAATATTCATTTTTATTTCCATATTTCTATTCCTATTCCTATTCTATTCTATGCTGTCCCGCCTTATAACTTCTCGACTGTAATGGACAGGTTTCATAAGTTGAGGACTACATGTTAAAGCATTCTTACGCGGTTCTGGTTTTTACTCTCTTAAGTTTTTTCTTTTCTTTTTACAAACTTATCAATGTGGCCCCTGGGTGCCTTACGTTCTAAAAACAGTGTTACTCAACCTTGGCGACTTTTAAGTCCTGTGGACTTCAACTCCCAGAATCCCCCAGGCAGCTGAAGTCCACAGGACTTAAAATCACTAAGGTTGAGAAACACTGTTCCAATACAAATAAAACTAATAGCATTAGTCGTAACTATTACTTTCAACTCACCAGTGTATTTCTTTTTTTATTTTTTTTAATAAGTTTTATTTACAAACATATAAAATACATATAAAATACACTCACACAAAACTTAGACATACACTTCATTTACTCCATACAATACGAACAGGAACTTCCTGTTCTTTCTAATAGCAATTGTTAATCGAAGCCGCTCATCTTATATTGTTTCCCCTTCTGTTATATTTCATTTGGATTTCACCATTCTAAACCCTCTTATTTTACTCATAACTACTGTTTTTAAGTTTTAATTTTAATTTTCGAATTTATACCCCGCCCTTCTCCTTGTTAGGACAAGTTTTGCTGTATTCCTTCATTAGTTCTTGTTTCTTCCCTCCATCCACCTCTACCATTTATCCCATATCTGGTAGAATTCCCATTCTTCTTTTCCCTGGATTTCTTGAGTTCATTTGTCCATTTCAACACAGTCCATCACCTTTCTTATTATTTCATATTCGCTTGGAATTAGCTTATTTTTCCATTTCTGGGCAAAGGTGATCTTTGCCGCCGTAATTATATGCATTATTAAATACCGGATTTCTTTTTTATATTTCGCAGACACTCTTCCTAATAGGAAGACTTCCGGTTTCCATTCTATTTTAACTCCTGTTATTGCCTCCAGCCAATGTTTGATCCTTTTCCAAAATTTTTTAGTCTCCTTACAGATCCACCATACTTTCAACCCACTTATGTATTTCTAATGGTAATACATATTTATATAAAGTTGCAATCTTCAATTATTCAATTAGTCCACGTTTTCCCTTCTTGTTGCTCTTATTTTATTATATAAAAAGTGTATACGCTAATATTTTCCTTTTCTCTTATTCTAACTTTTAATCATTGTTGGAAAAAAACTTTTTTTAAACAAAAACAAAATTGTTCAGTTTCCCCTTGGTGTGATTTCCTTGTTTTTGTTTTTAACCCAGGTGCCAAAGACAGGTGTCACGTTGCAGGACCGAGTGACGATGCCGTCTCTGTTCCCACAACAAACGTCATCAGGATAAAGAGGAGAAAAAGGTCAGTTTGGATTGAAGAAAAATAAAACCCTCAGAGACATAAAGCATCTTTGTATTCCCAAAGAGGGACAAAGCCCTTCGTGTTATCTCAAGCTCAGGAACAAAACCCTAGAAACTTTCAGGTGTACGAACCCTTCCACTCCCAGAATTCCCCCAGCCACGTGAGAAACAGTGAAATCCTAGACTTACAACCACAGCATTTCGGTCGTTAAGCAAGACAGTCCTGGCCACAGTTCAAATGAATCACTACAGTTAAAGTTAGCCGCGTGTTTGTTTTAAGCGGACCCGGCTTCCCCCATGGACGGTCGCAAAAAGAGGATCGCGTGACACGCCCCACCCCGCCGGGACGCTGCGACCGTCATAACTATGAAGCAGTTGCCAAACGCCCGGATTTTGATCACGTGACCACGGGGAATGCTGCAACAACGGTCGTAAAAGTGAAAAACCGGTCATAAGTCACTTGTAACTTGTAGGTTGAGGACTAGCGGCAGGGAGAAAATGCCTCACAGCCCCCCCCCCCACTTGCAACTTTGGGTCCCCAGGCCCCTGTAGTGGAGGGAAAAAAAGGAGTGGGCACCAACAGGAAGACCCTCTGACCAAGGCTCAGGATGAGCAGAGTGTCCACCCAAGGTCCTGCTAGGATGCAGGCAAGAAATCTGGGTTCAGCAACCCAGGAGGGGGTCCTCGGAAGGGGCTTTTCCGACCCCCCCAGACCCATAAAACAGGGGCTGCGATTCAGCCCCTGGCGGCACCCGGCGAGCGGTCCCCACCCCTCCCCAGCCTCCTACCCGTTCATGCGCTTCAGGTTGGTCTCCAGCCCCACGGCTTTGGCCCACGTGGCGATCTTCTTCTTCAGGGTGGAGGACTTGGCCCCCACCGACTTCATCCGCTCCTGCATCTTCTCCCACACGCGGGGGACCCCCATGAACGCCGTGGGTCTCACCTCCCGCAGGGTGTCCACCAGGCTGCCCTGCCGGACCGAGGCAAAGGAGGCGGTCAGGGGACGAACAGGGAAGAGGGCAGGGGAGCGGACTCCAAAGGAAGGGAGGGAGGCCCTGGAGAATACCCCAACCCAGGAATATTGGGGTTCTGCCCCCCTCCCCTTTGGGACACTGCTTTCATCTCTCGATATGTCCATCTGCCTGTCTATCTATCCATCTAACTACCTGCCTGCATCTCTCTCTCTGTTCTATCTGTCTATCCATCTGTCTGTTTTCCTGTCCATCCATCCATTAATTCGTCTATTTTTCTATCTCTATCAGTCTGTCTGTGTATTCATTCATCTGTTTATCTGTTTGTCTATCTATCCATCTATATCTACGGCTGTCTACCCATCCATTATCTATCTATCTATCTATCTATCTATCTATCTATCTATCTATCTATCTATCTATCTATCTATCTATCTATCTATCTATCTATCTATCTATCTATCTATCTAATCTACTGTCTATCCATCTATCATCTATCTGTCTATCTACCTCCATATCTATTTCCATATCTCTTTCAATACCTGTCCGTCTATCCGTCCGTCCGTCCATCCATCCGCCTGCCTGCCTATCTCTCTCTGTTCTATCTATCCATCTGTCTGTTTTCCTGTCTATCCATCCATCAATTTGTTTTATCTTTCTATCTCTATCCATCTGTCTGTGTATTCATTCATCTGTTTATCTATCCATCTATATCTACGGCTGTCTGTCTACCCATCCATTATCCATCCATCCGTCCTATATCTTAGTCAACCACCTTCCCCAGAAAGGGCCACATTCTAAATGAAGGGTTTGTGGCAGCAACCCTGGCTGGCCTCAGCAAATCAGAAAAAAGCTAAGTGGAAACCAACCCAGCTAGCCAATGGTTAAGAGACCACCAGGAAATCCCACAGCCAAAGTACCAACATACCCTGGAAGAATCAAAAGCTTAACAGGCGGTTCTCCCTTAATGACTACAACGCGCACCAGTCACTCTGTTGTTAAGGAGCACCGCTATTAAATGAAACACGCTGTGACTACGACAGACCGAAATCGCTTCCCATTCGGTCATTAAGCAAGACCTTGTGTTGCGATTTTACTGCCGTCTCTGCTTGTCAGAAGCCGGCCGTGAAAGTGGCAAATGGGGATCGGGTGACTTGTCGGCTGCTGCAGCTGTTTTAAGTCTTTTTAAATGTTCGGTAAACAGAGCAGATGTAAAACGAGACCTGCCTGTAACAAGGAATCCAGCTGTCCTTAAGGGAGCTTTTGCTTTCCCCACCAGGGGGCAGCACCTAGCCAACCTAGAGATGACCCCCCAAAAAACAGGATGGCACACCACTAGGAAATCCCACCACTGACCATACCCATGGCGGGGGGGCGGGGGGTGTGTGTCACTAGAAGCTATAGCTCAAATTAAGGCAGAGTTATCTTCTTTTCAAACTCTGGCCCATGCTCCAGCCTCCCTCGCAGGGTCGCTGTTGTTAAAACCATCAACCCGTGGAACAACCCGCCTCCAGACGTTGTGCGTGCTCCATCATTGAAAGTTTATAAGAAGAGGTTAGACAACCACTTCTCTGGCATGGCATTGGGGCAGCGTTGGTGAAACCAGAGCGGAACTCAGAGGAGGAGCTGGCCAGTGTGCACATGCGCACCGGGCCACTGTTTCTCCGGCGCTCACATGCGCGTGAGGGCCAGCTGGCTGGCGTGCATGCGCGCCACGGAACCCAGAAGCCTCTGCGTGCCACCTGTGGCACAGGTGCCCTAGGCTCGGCACCACGGCTGTAGGGCTTTCTTCTTGAGCAGGGGGCTGGACTAGAAGACCTCCAAGGTCCCTCCCAGCTCGGCCAGTCTGTTATTCTTGCTGTTGCAGAGGGGGGGGGTTTAATATGTAAGGATAGCCCTCACGAAAGCCCCCTCAAGGGAGAAGCAGGCCAAGCCAGCTCACCTTCAGCGCGTCCGGCTGCGCAAAGTACGTCTCCACGCCAAAGGTGACGGGCAGCCAAATGTCGACCATCTGCGCGGCGACGTGGCTGAGGGGCAGGTAGCTAACCACGCTCTCCTGGCTCTCTAAGGCCGTCTTCAGGTGTACGTACTCTCCGGCCGCCCTGGCCGTCCAGGTGATCTGCAAGAGAAAGACGGCGTGGTTGCCACGGAGGGACATCTGCCCCCCCACCCCCACGGGATCCACAGGAACCTCAGGCCACCTCTGGGCTGTTACGACACCGCAAGGAAAGGCAAACCCACAAAAGGTTTGCAAAGATTTGCTCTGTGTGTGTGTGTGTGTGTGTGTGTGTGTGTGTTAGGTTTTTCAGCTGATCAATAGATAAGTCAGGGAGACTAGGATAGATCTATTTCGAACTATTTAGCTCTCACCAGCTAGCTATACCCTCACTGGGATTCGAACCAGGGAAGTATGTATCAGCTCAAAAACGTAACACACATATAAAAAAAACCACCCAACGGAACTCATGGCTTTCTGTCTAGATGGTCTCTGGTGATGAGCTGAAAGGCAGAAAAGGAGAGCAGTATGCTTCCTCCCTTAATTGGGGCTTACCAGGGTGTTGTGACACAACTATTTATATAGTTCTTTGCCCTTCGACTCAACCTAGAGATCATCCAGACAGAGAACCAATTAGTTTGCTGCTGTGTGAAAATTTTTAGATAATATATATATATATATGAGAGAATATTATCACAGCTCCTGTTCAGGGTCCCTTTAAGGGGAGGAGACTTAGCGTCATCCCTCTCTGCCCTTCGACTCAACCTAGAGACCAATTAGATTACTGCTGTGTGACATTTTTTAGATATGTGTTAGATTTTTAAGGGCTGAAAATAAAGAGACCAGGATGGATCCATTTCAGGCTTATTAGCCTTCTTCAGCTGGCCATACTCCTTCTACTGGGATTTGAACCGGTGCTTTCCAGCATATAAGGCAAGCCTTTCTATGCCTTGAGCTATCCGGTATCCCTGATACATCAGCCAATTTACAGGACTCTTAAATGAGAGAATATTATCACAGCTCCTGTTCAGGGTCCCTTTAAGGGGAGGAGACTTAGCGTCATCCCTCTCTGCCCTTCGACTCAACCTAGAGATCACATATCTAAAATCTAACACATATCTAAAAAATGTCACACAGCAGTAATCTAATTGGTTCTCTGTCTGGATGATCTCTAGGTTGAGTCGAAGGGCAGAGAGGGATGACGCTAAGTCTCCTCCCCTTAAAGGGACCCTGAACAGGAGCTGTGAAAATATTCTCTCATATATATATATATATAGTTGTGTCACAACATATAACAGCATGTAACATATTCTGCCTAACATGTAATACTTCCCTGGTTCGAATCCCAGTAAGGGTATGGCTAGCTGATGAGAGCTAAAAAGCTCGAAATAGATCTATACTAGTCTCCCTGATTTATTGATCAGCTCAAAAACATAACACTCATACACACACACACACACACTTTTGAGTGTTCGCAAAACATCTATGGAGATTCTCAGCCCTCCTGGTTGTCCCAAAAGTGCTTTTTTTTTTTTCAGGAGGCAGCTGGGCTTTCTTGTTTTTTCTTTGAACTTCTCATCCGAGAAGCTTCTTCAGTTCTGACAGGATATTGGGGAATGGGAAAGATTTAAACTCCTTGCAGACAAAGCTGGTCCTTTGCATCCTTTTAGAGCAGTGTCTCTCAACCTCGGCCACTTGAAGAGCTCCGGACTCCAACTCCCAGAATTCCCCAGCCAGCGAATGCTCAATTCTGGGAGTTGAAGTCCGGACCTCTTCAAGTGGCCACGGTTCAGAAACCCTGTTTTAGGGGGTCTTTGAAGCACTTGGAGGCTCAGTTGTTTTTCTTTGACGATGTTTCACCTCTCATCCGAGAAGCTTCTTCAGCTCTGACTGAAGATTTCCCCATCAGGAAGTAGAGAAGGGAGAGGGAGAGGGAGAGAGGGGGAGGGGGAGGGGGAGAGGGAGAGGGAGAGGGAGGGAGGGAGGGAGAGAGAGAGAGAGAGAGAGAGAGAGAGAGAGAGAGAGAGAGAGAGAGAGAGAGAGGGCAGAGGGCAGAGGGAAGGAAGGAGGCAGGGAGGAGAAGAGTGGAAGAGGAAACAATAGACTATAATACGGTGTATAGAAAGCAGAAGAGCAAATAAAAATGCAAGAGGCTTGATGGCAAGAGGAATTGAGGTGTTATGGAATATTCAAAAAATGCTTGTTAAGATGTAAAGGTATATTTTGGATAACATTATATGTATGTTAAAAAATAAACAACCTTTGACATAAAAAAAACCCCCAGAATTCCCCATCATCATCAGCCAGAGTTGAAGAAGCGTCTTGGATGAGAAGCAAAACATCTTCAAAGAAAAACCAAGGAAGTCTAGTTTGCCTCCTGAAAAAAAAAAGAAGTGTAGCGGCAAAAACCAGGCACACCACAGATGGGACTCGAACCCACAATCCCTGGCTTAGGAGGCTGATGCCTTATCCATTAGGCCACTGGGGCCTGCAATCTTCTGCCACAGAAGCACCACCACCTTTGGGACTAATCTGAGAAAGGATTTAGGAAGCTAGAAAGGAAAGGAATTATTTGCTTTTATAAAAATAAAACCAGCAAATGCTCTTTAAACTACGTCAACCAGAGGTGGTCTGGGAGGAGCTTTAAATGTCGGAGGAGGTTTACTCCAGGGTGAATATTTACACATTTCTTCCTTTAAAGGCCCCAAAGGGGCTTTCTCCCCCTCCCTCCCAACAAAGGCAACCAAGCTCTCTTGTTTTTTTTCTTGAAGAGGTGTCGCTTCTCATCCAAGGAGCTTCTTCAGTTCTTCAATAATGCCGATGAACTAAAGAAGCCTCTCGGATGAGAAGCAGAACCTCTTCAAAAGAAAAAAAAAATCCAAGAAAGTCGAGGTTGCCTCCTGAAAGAAAAAAAAAAGCTCCTTTGGGACAAAGCTGGCTGAGGAATCCTGGGAGCTGAAGTCCACAAGTGGCCACGGTTAGAGACCCTTCTCCTGGGTACACCCCACGCCCCACCCCGCACGGGGTCCCAGGGAGCTTACATTGTCGTGGCTGAGCATGACTCCTTTGGGGTTGCCGGTGGTCCCAGACGTGTAGATGATGGTGCAGCACTGGTTGGGCTTCAGGCTGGCCAGGACCTTGTCCAGCTGCTCATCCGGGACGGAGCTGCCCAGCGCCATGAACTCCTCCCACTGCCCGGGAAGAGGAAAAAAACCACACAGGTCAAGAGGAGGCGACCAGACCCATGTCGGTGCATCGGATAATGTGGCAGTGGGGTGCAAGGTTTTAGCCCTGGGATGGCGAACCGGTGGCACTCGGAGCCATGTTTGGGGGCACGCCAGCTATTAGCTCCGGCGTGCATGCGCAGCTGATTTTTTGCCCTTCCGGAGGGCCTGAGGGGGCGTTTTTCATGCTCCCCCAGGCTTCAGGAAAGCCTCCGGAGGCTGGGGAGGGGCCGTGGCTTGCATGCACAGATGCGCAGGGGGTCATGCGCACATATGGAGGTGGGCAGGGAGGACTGAGTGGGCATGTATGCATGCATGCACGCGCGATACTAGGCATTCACGCAATTTTGGCACGCCGTAAGGTTTGCCACCCGTCTTAGCCCCTCCCTTTAAGGGAATAGCAGACTCCCCCCACCCTCCCTGTATGCAAACAAAGGCTACCCAGAGGCAACTCCAGCCCCCTGCCCAGCGCCAGGGCTGCCCAAGAGGCCTGCTCAGAGGCACAACGTCCCATTTCCCCCCCCCCCCATGGGATCCCAGGTCTCTCCCGATCCCTGGGATCCTGTGAGGGAGAAGCATCGCCTGCCAGAGGGAATCTGGAGGAGGCAGGGCAGGACAAGGACCGCCGTGGCCCTCGACTTACGACCGTCGGTTCAGCCGCACTGGGGGAGAAAAAGGGTGTCTTACAACTGGCCCCCACCTCACATGTAGTCCTCGAATTACAAGAGTTCGTTTAGCAACTGTTCAAAGTTACAACAGTGCTGAAAAATGAACCGTTTTCAAAACTGGGATGCTTGGATGCTGACTCGTATTTACGACGGGGGTGACGTGATCCCCTTTGGCGATCTTCAAGGGGGGGGGAAGCCAGATTCACGTAACGACCGTGCCATGCACCACTGCAGTGATTCACTTAACGACTGTCAGCAGGAAAAGTCGCAAAACGGGGCAAACCACACTTGACGACAAGAAATTTCGGGCTCAGTCGTGGTCGTAAGCTGAGGAGTGTCTTGGGAGTCAAAGCAGAGTCCGGGGGGGGGGGGACACACCAGATTCGCTTAACAACCGAACGATTCGCCTTATCAACATCAGGGGTTTTGCCTAACCACCGTGGGAAGAAAAGCTCGTAAAATCCCACGGCTGAATTCCCTTTAACAGCTGCCTTGTTTAGCGGTGGAAGTTCTGGCCGTTAAGTCGAGGACCGGCAGAAAGGAAAGGAAGGGACTCACGCTGTAGAGGTTGGGCCTTTTCTCTTTGATGTCCTCCGTGTAGTAGATGATGGCTTTGAGGAGAGGAAGCTTCTTCTCCACCTGGGGAGGGGGGGAAAACAAAAGAAGAGACCCTTCATCCCAAAATCTCTTCCCTGGGATCCCCAATAATTCCCCTGGGGGGAAAAAATCACCCACTCCCTCCAGTTTGAAGTTTACCCCCCCCCCTCCCTTCCCAAGCCATTGGGGAGGACTGGTCTGTGTCTCCTGGCCTCACGGGACGGGGGGGTGGGGGTGGGCTAGAAGACCTCCCGGGCCCCCTTCCCCAGCCCAAGAGCCTGGCTCCCACCTCCAGGATTTTCTGCAGCTGCTTGTCGTTCTCCACCACGATGATGTTGGCCCCACAATTCTCTGCGACGTAGTGACAGGCCTCGGAGGAGTTGGTGGTGTAGATGCCGACGGCAAAGCCCCTGCAGAGAGAGCGTGCGCCCCCTGTCAGAGCCCACCTTCCCCCCCCTCCCTCCTGGGCTCTAGAGACAAAGGTGGGGTTGGCCCTCTGCCACTTGGGGAGGGGGGCATGCACGGCTTTCCAGGCCCCCCTTTGGAGACTCGGAGGCTTCCAACCGAGAGGGGGGGGGGAATTAGGCCTCATGCGTGTGCCAATGAAAGCCCCTCACCCGCCCACCCACCTGGGGCAGCTGCCCACTTGCCCCAGAGGAGGAGGACGACTGTGGGGTCCTGGAGGCACTATTAGCTTGGTGGTTTCTTGCAGACATTTCATAATCCAACTAGGGAACATTATCAGTGATGGAAGGAGAAAGCGAAGGAGAGGAGGAGAAGGAAGAAGGGGAGGGAGAGGGGGACTGGGGGGTCCTGGGTGCTCTCTAAGCTTGGTGGTTCTCTCGCAAATGCTTTATGACCCAACTAGGGAACGTCATCAGTGCTAGAAGGAGAAAGAGAAGGACAGGAGGAAGAGAGGGAGGAAGAGAAGGAGAGGAGGAGAAGGAAGAAGGGGAGGAGGGAGGAAGAGGACTGTGGGGTCCTTGATCCTCTCTGAGCTTGGAGGCTTCCTTGCAGGCGTTTCATGACCCAACTAGGGAACATTATCAGTGGTAGAAGGAGAAAGAGAAGGAGAGGAGGAGGAGGAAGAGGAGGAGGAGGACTGTGGGGTCCTTGGTGCTCTCTCAGCTTGGTGGTTTCTTGCAGACGTTTCATGACCCAACTAGGGAACTTTATCAGTGGTCGAAGGAGAAAGAGAAGGACAGGAGGAGTAGGAAGAGGATGAGGAGGGCTGTGGGGTCCTTGGTGCTCTCTCAGCTTGGTGGTTTCTTGCAGACGTTTCATGACCCAACTAGGGAACGTCATCAGTGCTAGGAGGAAGAGGGGATTGCAGGGGGGAGGAGGAGGGGAAAGGGAGGGAGGGGGAGGACTGTGGGGTCCTTGATCCTCTCTGAGCTTGGAGGCTTCCTTGCAGAGGCTTCATGGCCCAACGTCATCAGTGCTAAAAGGGGAAGGGGCTTGCATGGACGGACGTTCCTTAGTTGGGTCAGCAAACGCCTGCCAGGAGACCCCCCAGGACACCCCCCCCCCACCAACCCTGGGCTGCCAATAGTCTCCGTGACTGGAGAACGGAGCAACCCAGGAGCAGATTTGGCCCTAAGGGCGGACAGCTTCACCGCCAACTGCTAAGCTGGGAGCCTGAAGGTCTGCGGAGTCTTTTTTTTTTGGGGGGGGGTCTCCCCTTCAAAGGCTGACCCAGAGACCCCTCCCCTCTGCAGAAAGGAAGGGGGGGAGGGAAAGGAGGGAAGAAGAGCCTGGCCTTGAACCCTCTCGCCATGGGAGAAGCTGCCAGTCTCTGCAGGTGGGGACAACCCCCGCCCCCTTTCCCCACCCCCACCCGCAAGAGGGGAGGCCGGGGAGGGGGGCTTCTTCCTTACCCAGCAAAGATGGCGCCGATGTCGGCCAGGAACCACTCCAGCGAGTTGAAGCCCAGGATGCAAACGCTGTTGAACCGCCCCAGGCCCAGCTGTGGGAGGAAGGCAGAGACGTCAGCCAGACCCCCTCATCCCCCCCCTGGAGGCTCCCCCTCGCCGCCCCCCACCTCACCAACCCCCACGGCCCCCAAAGCTGGAAAGATCCCCCCCATCCACCCCCCCCCCCGATTCCCAAGACCAGCCTTGCAGCTGCCCTACCTGTGAGTGAAAGCCTGCACCTGCCCCCTCCCCAATTCTCCGTCCTCCCCCTAAGCCTCCCCCGTCATTGCTGAGACCTTGAGGAAGCTCTTGGCGGTCTTGCGGCACTCCTGGTAGTACTGGGAGAAGGTCAGCTTGGACCAGTGGCCCTGCTTCTTCGAAGCCAGCGCCGGGAAGTGGCCGTATTTCTCCACGGTGGCCAGGAAGAGGTCGTGGACGGTGATGGGGGCCTCAGAGGCGATGCCGCTCGTCCCCATCCGCAGCTTGACCTCCCCATCGCGCTTGCTGGTCCACAGACCCCCGGCTCCGGCGGGCGGCCCTGGAGGGGGAAGCCGGCATGAAGACCGTCCTGCTCTCTGACGGTCGGAAGAGGAGAAATCCCACCCACCCCACTTCCCAGCTTCCTCCCAGGCCCCATCCCGCCCTATTACAGGGAGCCCTCGACTTACGACGACCTCCGTTAAGTGGGCTTGGCCTCATTTTACTCCCTTTCTTGAACCCCACAGGGTTAACCGCATCGATGCAGTTGTTAAGCGAGACACACAGTTGTTAAGTGAATCTGGACATTGCTGGTTGCCAGAAATCGGCAAAAGAAGGCCGCAAATCCAATTCTCGTGACCGCAGGATATTGCAGCCGGTCATTAAGTGAGCTGAATTGGCGACCACGTGACTGCGAGAGGGGTCGCGGGGTCAGCGCGAATACAGGCCCGAAGTCGCTTTTTCCGAGGCCGACGTTACTTTGAACCACCGGACGCAAGTCGAGGACTAACCTGTATGGGGAGTCCTCGACTTACGACTGTTCGCCTAATGACGGCTAACGTGACAGCGACCTCGTCAAAAGGTTCTTGCTGTGACTCAAAGCGGCTGCAGCGCTTTAAGGAGCCCCGTGCTAACCCGTACGTGCCCAGCTAGGCTCGGGTCTCCTGGTGGTCCCCTTTCCACCCTTTCCCTACCTTTCGACATCTCAGCTTCCGGCTCCTCCCCAGGCTGCTGGTGCTGGTGCTCCGCTCTGCAGGGAGACCGGAAGAAAAAGTCAGGCCGGGGCCCCCCGATCCTCCCCACCCCACCCCTCCGTCCCGTGGCCCTCTTCGCAACTGGGCCACGCTAAGTGGTGGACCCATGTGCACACATACAGCTCCGCTTGCAACTGAATGGCATGCACATTATTATTATTATTTATTCGATTTATATTCCGCGCCTTCTCCATCGAAATGGACCCAGGGCGGTGACATGTGTGTGCGGACCAGCCCATCGCTTGCTCAGTTATCTTCCCCCCCTCCCTCCGAAGTTTAGGGACCCCCGAGCCAGACTGCCCCCCCCCAGGAGCGATTTCTCTCTGGGTCCTTGGGGCCTGGTGACGTTCCCCCCTCCCGTGAGGAAAACCTCCCCCCCCCTTCAGGATCCTGTTCCCGTTGGAGGAAGGAGGGCTAAGGAGGAGGACTCTGCGGAGGATTCGATCCCCAGGGCAGGGGGCCAGGCTGCCCCCTTGCTCGCTCTACAGCCAAAGCACCAGCAGCTAATTCAACTCCAGATCAGGGCGATTGTGAGCAGGCTATTGGGGGGGGGGATGCATAGAGCACCCCCCCCCCCAAGTGCCAGCTGTCCCAGTTGCAAGACATGATTTAAAAAAGATGTGGAGACTCTGGAAAGAGTGCAGAGAAGAGCAAGAAAGAGGACGAGGGGACTGGAGGCTAAAACACATGGAGAACGGTTGCAGGAACTGGGCAGGTCTAGTTTGATGAAGAGAAGGACCAGGGGAGACATGATAGCAGTCTTCCAATATCTCAGAGGCTGCCACAAAGAAGAGGGAGTCAAGCTATTCTCCAAAGCACCTGAGGGCAGAACAAGAAGCAATGGGTGGAAACTAATCAAGGAGAGAAGCAACTTAAAACTGAGGAGGAATTTCCTGACAGTTAGGACAATTAATCAGTGGAACAGAAATTGCCTTCAGAAGTTGTGAATGCCCCAACACTGCAAGTCTTCAAGAAGATGTTGGAGAGCCATTTGTCTGAAGTGGTGTAGGGTTTCCTGCTTAGGTAAGGGGCTGGACTAGAAGACCTCCAAGGTCCCTTCCAACTCTGTTATTTTCTCTTCATGTTTATTCTTATATCTATTATCTTGTAAATGATTGACAAATAAAATAAATAAAATAAGCAAACAAAAATACGAGGAACGGGTTGCAGGAACTGGGTAGGTCTCGTTTAATGAAAAGAAGGACCAGGAAGGGACATGATAGCAGTCCTCCAATATCTCAGGGGTTGCCCCAAAGAAGAGGGAGTCAAGCTGTTCTCCAAGGCACCTGAGGGCAGGACAAGAAGCAATGGGTGGAAACTCATCAATTGCTACCAGAGGTTGTGGATGCTTTATCATTGGAGGTTTTAAAGAGGAGGTTGGAGAAATATCTCTCTGAAATGCCATAGGGTCTCCAGCTTGAGCAGGGGTTGGACTAGATGACCTCCAAGGTCCCCTTCGAACGTGGATTACTCTGTTGGGATCGTCTGCCAATCTTCTGGCTCAGAAGGGGAACCCTGGAGTGATGCCTCAGGGTCTGGGGTCCTCACCCAGTTAACTGGGAAGAATTCTGCCCCTATTGGAAAATGACTGTCCCTCTGCCCCCACACTCGGGGGGGAGGAGGGAACGAACCCCACAAACACAATCACACCGAGACACACCTGGACCCTGTTTCGTTATTCCTCTCCCATAGCAGGTGGCACAATTATCTGCCGTTGGTTATGTGGCATCTTTTAGCGTCGGACTTGATGGGCTGCGATGACCGGTCTTCCGGAGAGCCCCCCGCGTTCCCCTAAAAGGGCACCCTCTCCCTGCCCCCGGGCAGGAGGGTGCCCTGTGCAGCGATGGGCAGCTGCTTTCTGCCAGCCCCAGAGTTCCAGAAGGGCTGCTTGTGACCTCACCCGCCAGCGCCAGCCCTCCGGGGTTCTGCCCTTGGCGGCAAGAGGGCCGTCTGGAGCTGCCCTGGGCAACGGGGGGCAAAGTTGGCACTGCTGCTCCATGCAGGGAACAGTGGGCAATGGAGCCTGAGGCCAACTCAGCTTCTTTGGCAGCCCCTATGCCCTCAATACTGCATTCACGACTTTTTCAAGGCTCCCGGGCATAGGTGGCTCCCAAAATTCACCAGGCCCTGGCGCTGCCAAGAATTTACATCCCTCTGACATTATGTCACTTAGGAGACCATTCATAATCTTTTTCTTTCTTTCTTTCCTTTCTTTCCTTTCTTTCCTTTCTTTCTTTCTCTTTCTTTCTTTCTTTCTTTCTTTCTTTCTTTCTTTTTCTTTCCTTCCTTCTCTTTTTCTTTCTTTCTTTTTCTTCCTTTTCCCCTTTCTTCTTCCTTCCCTTCCTCTTTCCTTCTTTTCAACATTCCCCCCTCCCTTTTCCTCTTTTTTTCTCTCTCGAATTTATACCCCGCCCTTCTCCTTGTTAGGACCCAGGGCGGCGCACAGGCATTATTAAAAACCATAACGAAAGACAATATACATTATTAAAAACATATTAAATTAAATCCTTTTTCTATCCTTCCTCTTTTTCCCCCAACTTTCCTTCCTTTTCTTTTTTCCTAATTTTCCTCTTTCCTTTTCTTTTTCCTTCTTTCCATCCCCCCTGCCTCCCTCCTTCTTTCCAACTTTCCTTCCTTCTCCTTTCCTTCCTTTTCTTTTTTTCTAGCTTTCCTCCCCCCCTTTCTTTCTATCCTCCCATCCTTTCCAACCTTCCTTCCTTCCTATTAAAATCAAATTGCAAAGACAGGCCCAATCCATGCTGAAGTTGCTTCACACCGGGGCTCCCCGAGCTGGCTGAGGAATTCTGGCGATTTCTACAAGTCCTTATTTTATTTTATTTTATTAAATTTATACCCCGTTGTTAGGACCCAAAATTGCCATGGTTTACACACATCTTTCGGTTGTGTTGTCAACTCTGAAGTTGGCCTCAGCCAGTCCATTTTCTAGTTCCAGCATTGCCACACTGGAGCTGAGGGTTAGGGAGTGAGGGGGGGGGGGAGCAGAGATAGCTGGAGTTTGTGGCCAAAACAAACACACTTTCTCTTGGGAACCAAGGTCATTCCCACAGGTGGTTGGAAAGAGGCGGAGCGACGTTACCATGACACCGTGATTGGACCATGTGACAGTTTGGGGAAGGGGAAAAACTTTTACTTTTAACTTGGTGAAAACCCTGGGAATATTCAGAGTCGGTGGTGCCAATACGACATATCCAATAAATCAGTTCTCGGAGGAATCTGCCTATTTATCGTGGGGGGTATTACTCGGGACCCCGACATCTCTTCTTTTTCCACTGGCACTCGCAACTCAAACCTGGCTAGCTAAAGTTGGGGCCTTCTGCAAACAGTCCGTTTCATCGTTTGGGGATTCCCTAGTTGCACGGCGATAGGGAGAAGAGGAACTACGCCTGCTGGATCTAGGAAGAGTTCATGTCATACCGAAACTCTTGCAAGGAACTTCCTGGGCAGAAGGCACAGCAAAGGCAGGGCGGAAAGTTCTCAGAAATTAAAAATACCCCGTGGTTTTTTTGTTCGGTTCAGAGAGGAGGGGGGCAGCTTCCACGGAGCGGAGGATGAAGAGAAGCTTCCTGGCCGAAGCAGGAAGCCAAAGAGCATGGAGGTTGTAGGAAGGATCAAAGGAACTTAGGTGCAACCCGAAAGAGCAGCCGGAAGGGAGAGACTTTTCTGAGTCGAAAAAGGAAGAGAAGGCAGTAAGTAGGACCCCCCCCCCATTCCCAGGACGTGGGCATCGCTCCTCTTCCTTCCGGGAGGCAGACCCTAAAAATACGGGCTTCCCATTTTGAAGCAGCCGATTTCACCTGGCCAATTAGGAAAATTCAATTCCGAACAGAGCAGGAAGGGGCCTTGGAGGTCTTCTAGTCCAACCCCCTTGCTCAAGCAGGAGACGCCTTTTCAGACAGGTATTTGACCAATCTCTTCTTAAAGACCTCCAGGGATGAAACCCCCCCACAACTTCTGGTGGCAAGCAGTTTCCCTGGTTAACTGTCCTCACCGTCAGGGAATTCCTTCTGAGTTCCCTCTTGCTTCTCTCCTTGGTTAGTTTCCATCCGTTGCTTCTTGTCCTGCCTTCTGGGGCTTTGGAAAACAAGTTGACCCCCTCTTCTTCTTTGGGGCAGCCCCTCAAATACTGGAAGGCTGTTCTCATGCCCCCTCAAGTCCTCCTTTTCCCTAGACTGCCCATGCCCCAGTTCCTGCTTATTTTTCATATCTTTTAAGTCCCCTGGCCTTTAATCCTCTTAGTTGCTCTTCTCTGCACTTTCCCCCCCCCCAAAGAGACAACATTTTTGGGGGGGTCGCGATGACCAGAACTGGTCATTCCACAGGGCTTTATCTGGGCCACTTCTGATCCAGAGGATTAACGCCTCCCTCCCTTCCCAAGCTCGGTGTAATCCCAAGATTTCTTCACTCAATGGTTCTTCACGGATCTTAAAAGATCTTAAAAGGAAGGTGAGCCAATGGCTTTGCCCTGAGCTACTGGCCTGGCCTGTTTCCCAAGTGAAGCCGGTTTTCACCCCTCCAGCCTAGGAGAGAGATTTCTGGGGCTTCCCCCCCCCCCCTTGACCTTAAAAGGGTTAAAGCAGGGGTCCCCAACCCCCGGTCCGCGGACCGGTGCTGGTCCGTGGCTTGGTAGGAACCGGGCCGCACGACCGGAGAGGAGGAGGAGGGAGGAGGGGGCAGCCCCCTGAGACAGAAAGAAAAGAGAGAAAAAAGAGAGAGAGAGAAAGAAAAAGAGACAGAAAGAGAAAGAGAAAGAAAGAGAGAAAGAAAGAGAAAGAGGGAAAGAAAGAAAGAGAGAGAAAGAGAAAGAAAGAGAGAGAAAGAAATAAAGAGAGAAAGGGAAAGAAAGAGAAAGAAAGAAAAAGAGGGAAAGAAAGAGAAAAAGACAGAGAATGAAAGAAAGAGAAAGAAAGAAAAAGAAAGAAAGAACTTATGACCACAATTGAGCCCAAAAGTTTGGTTGTTAACCAAGACCATTGTTAAGTGAGTTTCACATTTTCCAAGTTGGCCACGCCCACCCAGTCACATGACTGCTGAGCCACTCAGCCGGTCCGCAAAACTTTCTTGAAAATGAAACCGGTCCCTGGTGCAAAAAAGGTTGGGGACCCCTGGGTTAAAGGAAACCCTTCTCCAAGTGTTCTGCCTGGGACACCAAAAGGGAAACCGAGGCAGGGAGGAAGGCTCGCCATCCCCGACTGAAATGGCAAAGCATCGTGGCCTCGCCAGCTGGCTTTGAAAGCTGTCCCGGTAAGACACCGCCGGTCAGGGGGGTCTCCAAGCCCCCTCCGCTGTCCTAATCCTAGGTGGCTAACAGGCTCCCGAAGATAACTGTGCCCATCCATCTCTTTGGTAGTTCTCCTCCTCTTGGAGCCCCACCCTGTCATTCACAAGCCGCAAATGCTGGGGTGGCACAGGACTTTCCCCATCGTCCGTACCCCAAATTACAGGGCTCGGCTTCTCGGTTGCCGCATCCCTGCCTTGGCTCCCAAACCGCCACCGTTTATTTCTGGGAAGCCACAAACCACGAGACGGAGCCTTTTCCCGAAGCCTGCTGGAACCCGTGGCGCTGTGGGGCAGCCCCCCCGTGCCCAAATCCTGGCCACCCTCTGCCACCCGGGCAAAGCACCCTTCCCTGGACCGTGCCCAGCATTTCTGCAAAGGCTGTTTAGCCTGTAAAGCCCCCCCTCCCTCAATGGAGAAAAAGAAGCCACGTGGGAAGAAGGGGCAGCTGGCATGGGGTGCATGAAATAGCCCAGCCTGGAAACAGCCCCTCTCTGCTCCCCCCAATTTGCTCGCTGGGATAAAAGACTCACATGCAATTGGGGGGGGTGTCTTCCCCGCAGCCCAGCCCACCTCCCTCAAGCTGCTGCCCCCACCTGTCTGCCAAGCTGGGAGGGAGGCACCCGAGTCGTATCTCTGAGATGTTCTTCGGCTGGTATCAGCATTTGCCTTTTCAAGACTACGCCATGGCCCTCATCGCTCCCCCCAAGATGGGCACCCAAGGCTACCCAACCCCAAAGCTCACACTCCAACACTGGGAGCCCCCAACCCTTACGACAGGTAATAATCCTAGCCTGAGGACAACGGCGCCCAAAATGTCCGTTGCTAAATGAGACGGTTAAGTGAATTTTGTCCCATTTTAAGACCCTTTGAAATTCACATTTTGAAGAGCGGGGAAAGGATCCCTGCCTTGAGCAAGTGGTGGGTGGTGGTGGTGGGTGGACTGGATGGCCTCAAGGGCCTTCCCAGCCCTAGAATTCTACAAGGTTAAGGAAATAACCCCTTGTGGCTTTTAAAGGGAGTCAGGGACAAACTTCCACTGAGAAATTCCGATTTCAAAGCAGGAGGAAAGAACACCAGAGATCTTATTTATTTATTATATTTATACCCCGCCCTTCTCCAAGCGGACCCAGGGCGGCGCACAGGAATACTAAAATACATACAAAAACATATAAAAACTTATTCCAATAAAACCCTGCGCTAAAAACCGAATTAAAACCCCAAATTTAAAACTATCTAAAAGTCAGTAATGGAGGTTACGCTAGGCCGGCTAGATGGAGCAAACGTGTCTTCAGACACTGGCGGAAGAGGCGGAGGTCGGAGATGGTGCGAAGTTCAGGGGGTAAGTCGTTCCAAAGGGCTGGCCCCGCCACAGAGAAGGCCCTTCCCCTGGGTGTCGCCAGTCGGCATTGTCCAGCCGACGGCACCCTGAGGAGGCTCTCTCTGTGGGAGTGTATCGGTCTGAGGGATGTATGGGGCAGGAGGCGGTCTCGCATATAACTAGGCCCCGAGCCATGGAGCGCTTTGAAGATGGTCGTCAGAACCTTGAAGCGCACCCGAAAGACCACAGGAAGCCAGTGCAGCTCGCGCAGAATTGGTGTTATGTGGGAGTGTCTAGGCGCTCCCGTAATCACCCGCGCGGCTGCGTTCTGGACTAACTGCAGCTTTCGAGTGATCTTGCATTAAGGGTGGGGCAAATTTGATCTTGCATTAAGGGTGGGGCAAATTTGGGGCAATTGACAGATGATCGTTAAGAGATGCAATTATTTTCTTTTCTTCTTTTAAGATTGATGGCTAATTCCCTCCAGCACTGGTCATGTTACCTAGTTGGGTCATGAAATGTTTGGAAGCTTAAGGCTCAAAGAAAAGAACAACTGAGATAAGCAGGGATTAACACCAGACAAAGAGACAAGCAACACCCTAACCAAGGAACTGACAAGGAGGGGGAAAAAAGCACTCTCAGAAACATCGAGAGGGCAACCATTAGCCTATCAACAGAGAGCCAACCGCTACTCCCTTCCAGCACTCATTAATGACTATTTCTATATAAAGTCCTTGACTTATGACTACAATTGACCCTCAATTTTCTGTGAGAAAAATGAGGATCAAGCCAGACAGCTGATAATTGAGTTTTGTCCCATTTTACATCCCTTCGAAATTCATATTTCAAAGAAAGAGGAAAGGTCCCTGCCTTAAGCAAGCAGGGTGGATTGGATGGCCTCAAGGGCCCCCTCGGGCCTAGAATTCTACAGTGTTAAGGAAAGAACCCTGTTCTGCTTTTAAAGGGAATCAGGAACGGACCGGCATTGAGAAATTCAAAGCACCAGGAAGAGGAAAGCACACCAGAGATCTTGCATTAAGGGTGGGGCAGATTTGGGGCGATGATTGATGCGATTCTTTGCTTCTCTTCTTTTAAGATTGATGGCTAATTCCCTCCAGCACTGGTCATGTTACCTAGTTGGGTCAGGAAAGGTACGGAAGCCAACAACCAGAAGGACTCAAAGGAAAGAACAGCTCAGATAAGCAGGGATTAAGACCAGACAAACGGACGAACCAAGGAACTGACAAGGATGGGGAAAAAAACCACTCAAAAACACCAACAGGGTAACTAACCCAGTAGCATTTCCACACAGGGCCAAACCGCGACTCCCTTCCAGCACTGATGACTACCTCTGTAGGTAGTCCTCGACTTGCAACCACGAGTGAGCCCAAAATTCCTATGGCAAAGCCAAACAGCTGTTAAGCGAGGTTTGCCCCACATTGCAAACTTTTCTCCCCACAGTAGTTTGGTGACATCACGGCAGTTCTTAAAACTCGTCCCACTGTCGTTCCCCGTTGACTTTGCCGAAGCGTGGCCCGGGGACACCATGACCGTCATAACTAGGAGTCAGTCGCCCAGCGCCACTAGATGCTCCCACATAACACCGATCCTGCGCGAGCTGCATTGGCTTCCTGTGGTTTTTCGAGTGCGCTTCAAGGTTTTGACAACTATCTTTAAAGCGCTCCATGGCTCGGGGCCTAGTTATATGCGAGACCGCCTCCTGCCCCATACATCCCTTAGACCGATACGCTCCCACAGAGAGGGCCTTCTCAGGGTGCCGTCGGCCGGACAATGCCGACTGGCGACACCCAGGGGAAGGGCCTTCTCTGTGGTGGGCCCAGCCCTCTGGAACGACCTACCCCCTGAATTACGTACCATCACCGACCTCCGCTTCTTCCGCCAATGTCTTAAGACATATTTGTTCCAACAAGCCGGCCTAGCCTAACCTCCCATGGGGACTTTTAGGTAGTTTTAAATTGGGTTTTTAAATTTTGGTTTTAGCGCAGGATAGGTTTATTTAATAGTTTTTTAAATTATATTTATTGTATTTTGTATGTTTTTAAATTTTCCTGTGCGCCGCCCTGGGTCCTTTGTGGAGAAGGGCGGGATATAAATTTAAATAAATAAATAAATAAATAAGTTTGATCGCGTGACAGTGGGAGATGTTGTAAGAGTGAAACATGGTCAAGTCACTTTCTTTTTCAGTGCCACTGTTAACTTTGGTCCCCTAAATCAACTGTTGTAAGTGTCAGCTCTCCTCGTCTGGCTGTGCTGGTTCACGCCTGACACACGCAAGGCAAAAGCGTGGTTTGAACAAGCCGCGAATGTCTGGTTTGTACAGACCAGGACGGTCAGTTTCAAACAAGTTCAACCTTGTTCTACTGAATCTCCACTTAGCAGGTTTCAGAGGCAGGGAGGTAAAATTCCACCTGGACTCATCCCCCCACCGCCCACATAGTGGCCTAAACACCCCATAGTAAAAAATCCGTGTCCCCCTTGGGCTGGAGGGTGGGGGGGGGGGAGAGAGACAGACAGACGGGAAGCACCCACCTGGGCAAAGAGGCGGTCACCACGATGTCGCTCAGCGAGACGTCGGTCGGTTCGGAGAAAGGGGGCGTCGCTGGTCCCATAAGCACGGATCCACTCACCACGGCTGCTGCTGCTGCCATCTTGACCGCACCTTACACACCGTCTCTAAGCCCTTCAAAGCACGGAAGGTTTAGCCTGAATGTAGGAAGCAAAGAGGACTCTTTAAGCCTCACCTTCTCGTTTCCGGGCGTGTGGGAGAAGCCACAGGCAGGCAAGGCAGAGGGAAGGAAAAGAAGTTATAAATATTAACCTTTCGAAGATGGGTGTGTGTGTGTGCATGTTGTTGGTTTGGCACACGGCCGCCTTAGGGCCTGGCTTTTAACCCCAGAGTCCTCCAGCTGTGCAGTCACAGGTCAGGACTAGATGAGCCCTTAAGGCTCCCCCAACGCTGTCCTTCTCGAAATAAGAGAAAAGGTGAGCCTTCCCCCTTCTTTCCATCCCCAAGCCTCCGAATGCAGAACCCCTTCGTGATTCTTGCCATTAGCACCCCCATCCAAATAGCAGAATCACAGAGTCGGATGGGACCTCGGAGGTCTTCTAGTCCAACCCCCTGCTCAAGCAGGAAGCCTACACAATTCCAGACAGCTGGCTGTCCAATCTCTTCTTAAAAAGCGCCAGTTATAAAGCATCAACCACTTCTGGAGGCAACTTCTGTTCCACAGATTAATTGTTCTGACTGTCAGGAAATTCCTCCTCAGTTCTAAGTTGCTTCTCTCCTTAGTTTCCACCCATTGCTTCTTGTCCTGCCCTCAGGTGCCTTGGAGAATAGCTTGACTCCCTCTTCTTTGGGGCAACCCCTGAGATATCGGAAGACTGCTATCATGTCTCCCCTGGTCCTTCTTTTTATTAAACTAGACATACCCAGTTCCTGCAACTGTTCATATGTTTTAGCCTCCAGTCCCCTAATCCTCTTGGTTGCTCTTCTCTGCACTCTTTCCAGAGTCTCCACGTCTTTTCTATATTGTGGTGACCAAAACTGAATGCAAATATTCCAAGTGTGGCCTTAGCAAGGCATTAATAAAGTGGTATTAACCCTTCACGTGACCTTGATTCTATCCCTCTGTTTATGCAGCCGAGGATTGAGTTGGCTTTTTTGGCTGCTGCTGGCTCATATTTAAGCACCTGCCTCCTAGGAAAACTCCCTCTTGCAGTTACTGGGTTTTTTGAGCCAGGTTTCACCTCGCCAGTACCCATCCGCTTGGTTCTTCGTGTCCAAGTGCCTTGCTTTTCTCACCCCTGAATTTCATTTGGTTGGACAGGGGCCCAGGGTTCAAGTCTATCGGGATCCCATCTAGATTCTTGAGCGTATGTGACGTGATAGCACATAAAGGTTAAGGTTCCCCTTGCACATCTGTGTTAGTCGTTCCTGACTCTAGAGGGCGGTGCTCATCTCCGTTTCAAAGCCGAAGAGCCAGCGCTGTCCGAAGACGTCCCCATGGTCATGTGGCGGGCATGACTCAACGCCCAAGGCGCATGGAACGCTGTTCCCTTCCCACTAAAGGTGGCTCCTATTTTTTCTACTTGCATTTTTTACCTGCTTTCGAATTGCTAGGTTGGCAAAAGCTGGGACGAGTCATGGGAGCTCCCTCCGTTATGCGGCGCCGGGGATTCGAACCGCCGACCTTTCTGACCGACAAGCTCAGCATCTTAGCCACTGAGTCACCACGTTAGCGGTGATCGCACACAATCCATGCCAAAACCAGAGTTCTTTGAGAAGCCCATAAGGCTGGGGAAGGTGGAAAGAAAGAGGAAGGGAGGAGGAGTTGGGGTGGGGGGGGGGGAGAAGGATGGACTCCCTCACCTGAAGGTTTGGGGCTGGAGAGCTTCCTAGAGAAATCCCACCCAGGGGGTCAGCAGGTGTTGAAGACAATATCTAACACACACACACACACACCCATCTAGAGAAACAGCTTTAGAGAACTCCAGAAATTGCAAGAGTCAAAACTTGTCTTCTGGGAGAAAGCTGAAGAAGCTCCTTGGAGGAGAAGCAATACAATACAATACAAGAGCAGAGTTGGAAGGGACCTTGGAGGTCTTCTAGTCCAACCCCCTGCCTAGGCAGGAAGCCCTACACCATTTCAGACAAATGGCTGTCCAACATCCTCTTAAAGACTTGCAGTGTTGGGGCCTTCACAACTTCTGGAGGCAACTTCTGTCTCATTGATTCATTGTTCCAACTGTCAGGAAATTTCCTCTCAGTTCTAAGTTGCTTCTCTCCTTGATCAGTTTCCACCCATTGCTTCTTGTCCTGCCCTCAGGTGCCTTGGAGAACAGCTTGACTCCCTCTTCTTTGGGGCAACCCCTGAGATACTGGAAGGCTGCTCTCGTGTCTCCCCTGGTCCTTCTCTTCATTCAACTAGACATCCCCAGTTCCTGCAACTGTTTCCTTTGAAGCAAAATGTCTTCAAAGGAAAAAACAAACCCCAAAAGTCCATTTGCCTCTTGGTGGGGGGGGGGGGGGGGAAGCACTTTTGGGACCACGAGATGGCTGAGGATCTCCACAGACCCCTAACTCTCTCAGCCTAAAAAGTTTTCTTCTCCTTCTCACCAGTTACTAACATCTGGATTTCCCCACTCTTGCAACTGCAGACGGGACAGAAAAATGGGCCGTGCACAACCACTTCCTCTTCGGAAGGAGGAAATGCGCTCAGATGCAACCAGGGGGGGGGGGCAAGCAGAACCGGATTGCTCAAAGCCCCCCTCCTCCCCCTTTCCCCCCCCCCTCTGCATCCCCCACCCCCAAGTTAGGCCCAGTACTCTTTAACATCTTCATCAACGATTTGGATGAGGGGATAAATGGGGAACTCATCAAATTTGCAGACGACACCAAGCTGGCAGGAATAGCCAACACTCCAGAAGATAGGCTTAAGATACAGAAGGATCTTGACAAACTTGAACATTGGGCACTATCTAATAAAATGAAATTCAATGGTGAAAAAAGTAAGGTTCTACATTTAGGCAAGAAAAACCAAATGCACAAGTACAGTATAGGTGGTACCTTGCTCAATAGCAGTAACTGTAAGAGGGATCGTGGAGTCCTAGTAGACAACCATTGAAATAGGAACCAGCAGTGTGCAGCAGCTGCCAAAAAAGCCAACACAGTTCTAGGCTGCATAAACAGAGGGATAGAATCTAGATCACGTGAAGTGTTAATGCTACTGTATAGAGCCTTGGGAAGGCCACACCTGGAATACTGCATACAGTTTTGGTCGCCACGATGTAGAAAAGACGTGGAGACTCTGGAAAGAGTGCAGAGAAGAGCAACCAAGATGATTAGGGGACTGGAGGCTAAAACATATGAAGAACGGTTGCAGGAGCTGGGTATGTCTAGTTTGATGAAGAGAAGGACCAGGGGAGACATGATAGCAGTCTTCCGATATCTCAGAGGGTGCCACAAAGAAGAGGGAGTCAAACTATTCTCCAAGGCACCTGGGGGCAGGACAAGAAGCAATGGGTGGAAACTAATCAAGGAGAGAAGCAACTTAGAACTAAGGAGAAATTTCCTGACAGTTAGAACAATTAACCTCTGGAACAGCTTGCCTCCAGAAGTTGTGAATGCCCCAACCCTGGAAGTCTTTAAAAAGATGTTAGATAGCCATTTGTCTGAAATGGTATAAGGTTCCTGCCCACGCAGGGGGTTGGACTAGAAGACCTCCAAGGTCCCTTCCAACTCTGCTATTGTATTGTATTGTATTGTAAGTTGAGGTCACGCCCGGTGACGTGTCCCATCTGCCCTCCACCTTGAATGGGCCCACGCCCGTCTCCCTCCTTCCCACCAACCTGTTTCCGTTGCCTTCCGGCACAGGGAAACCACACAGAGGATTTCCGCTGGTTTGATCAGAAATAACTTCCCTTTGTGTGCTAAGGTAGGGATGGAGGGAGGCGGGCCGATGAGCCCCAAAGAATTGGGGTTTTTGTTTGAGACAAAAAAAAGGGGGTGGGGTTTGGGGGGGGAAACATTTCCCGCCTGCTTGGACCCCAGACCTTTTAAGTGCCCGTTTTGCTCTGCAGAACAGACTTCTAAGCAGGGTGTTGCAAGGGGTTGCAACCGCCAGTTTAAAAATCCCTCACTGGAAGGAAGTTGTTTCATGCCTAATTTTTTTTAAAAAGTTCCTTGGGTCCCCTGAGCCAAATAAGTAGAATTGTCAGCTCGGCTGCCTCGGGTGGTGGAAGCTCCGCTGAGGTTGCAGCACTCAGCAATAAGTCCGATTTGGTTTTTCCCCCTGAAGCTGGATCAGTTCAAAGCCCGCCTGCTCTGGCCTCTTTTCCCAGATCTCCCGGAGAGGAAGATGCTACTCATGCCGCAGCATATTCCCGGCTGTTCGTTGGTAGACTGCTCTTGGACAGGGAGGTCCAGTCTTCAAAACTCTACCGGTTCCCCAGACAGACGTTTTAAGCGATGCCCTGCGCCATTCGCTCCTTCACCGTCCCCTGTATATATATATGTTAGTTTTATGAGCTGATCACATATCTAAAAAAAAACACATATCTAAAAAAATTTACACAACGGAACTCATGGCTTTCGGCTCATCACCAGAGACCATCTAGACAGAAAGCCAAGAGTTCCGTTGTGTAAATTTTTTAGATATGTGTGTTAGTTTTATGAGCTGATCAATAAATAAATCAGAGAGACCAGGATAGATCTGTTTCGAGCTTATTAGCTCTCATCAGCTGGCCATACCCTTTACTGGGACTCGAACTGGGGCCTCCCTTAATGGGGCCCTAACAGGATGTTGTGAAAACAATTACCTATACTAAATACCCCTGTCTCAGCTGATGCAATAAGGGAGAGCCGGCTTGGCTGAATTGCTAGGCTCCTGCCTGATATGCAATACAGCCCCGAGTCCCAGGAAAGGGTATGGCCAGCTGATGAGAGGCAATAAGCTCAAATTAGATCTATCCTGGTCTCTCTGATTTATTTATTTATCAGCTCATAAAACTAACATATATATATATAAGGCTTGCCTAATATGCTGGAAAGTGCCGGTTCAAATCCCAGTAGAAGAAGTATGGCCAGCTGAAGAAGGCTAAAAAGCCTGAAATAGATCTATCCTGGTCTCTTAATTATTAAATCAGCCCTTAAAAATCTAAGAGCGCAGAGAGGATGCAGGATGAGGAGGGGGCTGGAAGCTCAAACATATGAAGAACGGTTGCAGGAACTGGGCACGGCTAGTTGAATGAAAGGGATTGTGGAGGATAGGATAGCGGTCTTCCAATATTTGAGGGGCTGCCCCAGAGAGGAGAAAGGGGTCAAGCTATTCTCCAAAGCCCCCAAAGGCCAGAGAAGGAAGAATGGATGGAAACTGACCAAGGAGAGATTCAACCTGGAAATAAGGAGGGATTTCCTGACAGGGAGAACCATCCACCCATGGAACAGAAGTTGCCTTCAGAGGTTGTGGGAGCTTCATCCCTGAAGGCTTTCAAGGAGAGACTGGACTGCCATCTGTGGGAAATGGTGTTGGGGTCTCCTGCTTGAGTGGGGGGTTGGACTAGATGACCTCCAAGGTCCCTTCCAACTCTGGTAATCTGAATCCATCTAAGATTTTCAAAGGCCTGGAGGTTAAAACATACAATGACAGGTACTGGACCTGGCTGGTCTGGTGAAGAGAAGGATCAGGAGAGACACAATAGCATCTTCCAATATTTGAGGGGCTGCCCCAGAGAGGAGGAGGGGGTCAAGCTATTCTCCAAAGCCCCCTTGAAGGCCAGACAAGGAAGAATGGATGGAAACTGACCAAGGAGAGATTCCACCTGGGAATAAGGAGGGATTTCCTGACCGTGAGAACCATCAACTAAATGGAACAGAAGAAGTTGCCTTCAGAAGTTGTGGGAGCTTCATCCCTGGAGGCTTTCAAGAAAGGACTGGACTGACATCTGTCAGGAATGGTGCAAGCTGGGACTACTAGATGATCCATGAGGTCCCTTCCAACTCTGTTAATTAAACTGTCAAGTCAAGGTGGTTATCTCAGCTATCAAAAAACACCAACGCAAACACGCCTCGAAACAGAACTGGGGGGCGGGGAGAGATACCGGCATCACCCTGGCAAACACCAAGGACCGGAAGAAAAAGACGCTGGGGTTTCCCCCTGCGGAATCACCTCTGCTCCCCCCCTCCCCAATTCCCAAGAGGCAAAGAGCAAGAGAGCCAAAACGCCTCCCTATGGGCACGGAGCCCACCCAAAGGCACCAGCCTCCCGCTCTTCACCCATCCGTGGTTAGCCCTTCGCCCCAGGGCCGGCTGGGGAATGCTGGGGGGTTGACGTCCACCCATCGTACGGCTGCTAAGGTGGAGAGGGTGAACCCGGCACCCGGCGGCTGGGGAATTCTGGGAGCTGTAGTCTGAACGGCGCCAAGGTTGAGGGCACACTGCCCTGTGGGGCAACCTGCCCCATCCAGAAGCCGAAGCCGTAGAGGAGGGGTCCCTCAAACTTGGCAACTTTAAGATTGGTGGGCTTCAACTCCCAGAATTCTCCAGCCAGCTATGCTGGCTGGAGAATTCTAGGAGTTGAAGCCCACCAGTCTTAAAGTTGCCAAGTTCGAGAGACCTCTGCCATAAGAGGCTCATCATTTGGCTCATCCAGAGTCTGTCCTACATTGCATCACACAGGTCAGCTGAGCCCTTCGCCCAAAAAGACACCCCAGCAGGTCAAAGGGTTTGTTTGAGGAAGAAGGCCTCCCCGTCTGGGCCGAAGTGCCCGGCGTTAACGCCAAGAGTCCGATATTTTTAGCCGTTCCCTCCTCCCAGCTTTTATCTCTGAATCCAATGTTTGAAATATTGCACACTTGGGAGAAACAGCAACTCCCAGACTTTTGGCAAACATGAGTGAGTGCCAGCGGAGTGCAACCTGTCCAAGAGTTTAGCCCAGGAGAGAAAGAAGGAAAGCCGCAGAATAATATGAGTCCTTGGAGGTCTTCTAGCCCAACCCCCTGCTCAAGCAGCCTTTCAGACAGGTCAGAAATCCTCAATTCAGACAATTACAGGCATAAATCCTTCTATCCTACTTATACACTGGAAAAAGGGGCAGCATCCATGCGCACAGCCATCTCGAATGGCATTTAAACTCCAGGGAAGCCTTTGGGAAGGGGTTGGACTAGACGACCTCTGAGGTCCCTTCTTGCTCCGGGATTCTACTGTGTGGTCCACCTCCTAGCCAAATCTCACCGCGATTCCAATACCTGCAATTCTTTTACTCGCATTAATCTAATGCGTCTCACACATTCTGGCTTGAGCATAGTGTGCAATGTGCCTTCAAAAGGTAAAGGTTCCCCTCGCGCATATGCGCTCGTCGTTCCGGACTCTAGGGGGCGGTGCTCATCTCCGTCTCAAAGCCGAAGAGCCAGCGCTGTCCGAAGACCTCTCCGTGGTCATGTGGCCGGCATGACTCAACGCCCGAAGGCGCACGGAACGCTGTTCCCTTCCCACCAAAGGTGGCTCCTATTTTCCAACTTGCATTTTTTACCTGCTTTCGAACGGCTAGGTTGGCAGAAGCTGGGACGGGTCACGGGAGCTCCCTCCGTTATGCGGCGCCGGGGATTCGAACCGCCGACCTCTCTGATCGACAAGTTCAGCATCTTCGCCCCCGCATCCCTTTACAATGTGCCTTATCAACCATGATTTGGAGCGTGTCATGTTATGTGAGCGAACCGCAGCTCATCGAACAAAATCCCGGTTTCAGGGCGCGAAATAAAGCCAAGCGCAGGCTCTGAAGAAAGATGTTTCAAGCTGCCCCTCCCAGAAGCCTTTCAGGCACTTTTGCCATGGGCAGAAGCCCCCTTGCCTCTTGCAAAACTCTTTTGAGCTAGGAAAGAAAGGGTTAAAAAGCCTGGCTGCTCCTTGTTTGCACATCGTGCATGGAAGACAGCTGCTTATCTTGCAACGGTTTTAACGCACTCTTTACGGCCGCCACGGACCCAGAGGCCAGGGTCCAGGTCACCTGCCGGAGCCCCCTGGCCACCTCTTCCTGCAGGTGGGGCTCAAAGCCTCTCCCCCCATCTTCCTGCAAACAGGAAGCGGCTTCCTCCATTTCACTTCCACAAAACACTTCCTGACTCACGCAAAACGTAAGTTTTCCATGGCAGGGCTCTCCAACCTTGCCCGCTTTAAGACGTGTGGACTTCAACTCCCAGAATTCCTCAGCCAGCTGGCTGAGGAATTCTGGGAGTTGGAGTCCACACGTCTTAAAGCGGGCAAGGTTGGAGACCAGTGGTGGGATTCGTACCAATTTTGGGTGAATCGATTGTTAAAACATATATATATGTTTTATATGTGTTTTAACATCCCTGTGCGCCGCCCTGGGTCTGTTTGGAGAAGGGCGGGGTATAAATTTAATAAAATAAAATAAATAAATAAACTTTCTGAGCAGTTGGGCGAACTGGTTGTTGGAAGAAACCATTAGGGCGGATTTAACCGGTTCTGAAATTAGTTGAATCCCACCCCTGTTGGAGACCCCTCCCCTGTTTAACAGAGACAGAGGTAGGTGAGTGGCCTGCTTATTAGCGTACAAAAACACTTAAACACCCTAAATTGGGCAACATGCAGCAGCCCTCATGATTTTGAGCAGACCCAGATGTGCACAGGTGTCACCAGTCCTGCGGGAACTTGCACTGGCAGCCAATTTGCTTCCAGGTCAGTCCGATTCAGGGTGCTGTGGTCACCTGTAATACCCTGCATGGCTTGGGGCCAGGTGAGCTGAAGGCCTGCCTCTTCTCGGTTACATCCAACCGACCCACCACAGCAGGGAGGCAGGGGGTGTTATAGGTTCCCCCCCCCACCTAAACGGGACCAAGAAGCAGGGCCTTCTCTGGGGTGGCTCCCTCTCTTTACAGCACCATTCCTGCGAAGGAGACTGGCCCCCACTTTGACACTCTTTCACAAGGCCCCTTACAACTCTGCTATTCTTATTCTTATTCTATTCTAATTCTAATTCTATTCTAATTCTATTCTATTCCAATTCTATTCTAATTCTATTCTAAATTCTAATTCTATTCTAAATTCTATTCTATTCTAATTCTATTCTAATTTCTATTCTATTCTATATTCTATTCTATTCTAATTCTATTCTAAATTCTATTCTATTCTAAATTCTATTCTAAATTCTATTCTATTCTAAATTCTATTCTATTCTAATTCTATTCTAAATTCTAATTCTATTCTAAATTCTAATTCTATTCTAATTCTATTCTAATTCTATTCTAAATTCTAATTCTATCCTATTCTAATTCTATTCTAATTCTATTCTATTCTAATTCTATTCTAATTCTATCCTATTCTAATTCTATTCTAAATTCTAATTCTATCCTATTCTAATTCTATTCTAATTTTATTCTAATTCTATCCTATTCTAATTCTATTCTAATTCTATTCTATTCTAATTCTATTCTAATTCCATTCTATTCTAATTCTATTCTAAATTCTATCCTATTCTAATTCTATTCTAAATTCTAATTCTATCCTATTCTAATTCTATTCTAATTCTATTCTATTCTAATTCTATTCTAATTCTATTCTAAATTCTATTCTATTCTAATTCTATTCTAATTCTATTCTAATTCTATTCTAAATTCTAATTCTATTCTATTTCTTATTCTATTCTATTCTACACTCACACTGAGTTGGGGGCAACCCCTACTCACAAGAGAGAGAAGCCAGCTGCAATGCTGAACAGAAGAGATGCTTTCTGCAAATGGAAAAGCCAGAAGCAGCAACAGCTGCCTTAGTCCTGGAGCAGGGCTCCCCTTCTCCCCCTCCTTCTTTTCCACTTGAAGAGAATGACAAGAGTTGGAAGGGACCTTGGAGGTCTTCTAGTCCAACCCCCTTCTGCTTAGGCAGGAAACCCTCCACCCCTTCAGACAGATGGTTTTGTAATCTCTTCTTCAAAACTTCCAGTGTTACATTGGAATGGAATGGAATAGAATAGCAGAGTTGGAAGGGATCTTGGAGGTCATCTAGTCCAACTCCCTGCCTAGGCAGCAAGCCTTCTACCGTTTCAGACAAATGGCTATCCAACCTCTTCTCAAAGAGTTCAGTTATTGAGGCATTCACAACTTCTGGAGGCAAGTTGTCCCACTGATTAATTGTTCTAACGGTCAGGAAGTTTCTCCTTAGTTCTAAGTTGCTTCTCTCCTTGATGAGTTTCCACCCATTGCTTCTTGTCCTGCCCTCAGGTGCCTTGGAGAATAGTTTGACTCCCTCTTCTTTGGGGCAACCCCTGAGATATCGGAAGACTGCTATCATGTCTCCCCTGGTCCTTCTTTTTATTAAACTAGACATTCCCAGCTCCTGCAGCCGTTCTTCACATGTTTTAGTCCCCAGTCCCCTCATTACCCTTGCAGCCCTTCTCTGCACTCTTTCTGGAGTTAATGTAATGCTAAGGCGAGGTGCTCCCCCTCCCCAGACCTGGCCAACACCCCCCCTCCCTCCCGTCCCTGAGCTGGCCCTGCAGAGCACAGCTGTGTCTTCCTGGCAGGCAGGGCTGTTGTGGGTTTCCTGGGGGGGAGGGAGGCTTGGGCTGGCTAATGAGATCCGCCTGTTGCTCAAGGCAGCCTGGGCTTCACCTGCTGTTGAATCATCCAACTCTCCTCCGCCAATGGGAGGGCCCAGCGGTAACATCCAAGCCTCGTCACGGGGACGGGAGGGGGGGGGCAGACCGTCCCCAGAGGGCTCCCTGCCTCTGTGTGTGCGCGTGCCTCTGTGTACGTTACCAAAGAGAAGGAGGAGGGGAGGAAGAGAAAGAGGAGAAAGAAAAGGAGGGGGGAGGAAGAGGAGCAGAAAGGAGGAAGGGTGGAGGAAGAACGGTAGAGGAAGCGTGGAAAGATGAGACGGAAGGGTAGAGGAAGAAGAGGAGAAAGAGGGGGAGAAGGAGGGAGAGGAGGGAAAGGAGGAAGAATAGAAAGGAGGGAGAGGAGAAAGAGGAGAGGAGGGAGAGGAGAAAGGAGAGAAGAAAGAGGAGAGGAAGGGGAGAATAGAAAGAGGAGAGGAAGAAGAGAAAGAGAAGAAAGAGGAGAGGAGGAAGAGGAGAAAGGAGGGAGAGAAGAAAGAGGAGAGGAAGAAGAGGAGAAAGGAGAGTAGAAAGAGGAGAGGAGGAAGAGGAGGAAGGAGAGAAGAAAGAGAGGAGGAAGAGGAGAATAGAAAGAGGAGGAGAGGAAGAAGAGGAGAAAGGAGAGTAGAAAGAGGAGGAAGAAGAAAAAGAGAAGAAAGAGGAGAGGAGAAAGAGGAGAGGAGGAAGAGGAGAAAGGAGAGAAGAAAGAGAAGAGGAAGAGGAGAATAGAAAGAGGAGAGGAAGAAGAGAAAGAGAAGAAAGAGGAGAGGAGGAAGAGGAGAAAGGAGGGAGAGAAGAAAGAGGAGAGGAAGAAGAGGAGAAAGGAGAGTAGAAAGAGGAGAGGAGGAAGAGGAGAAAGGAGAGAAGAAAGAGAGGAGGAAGAGGAGAATAGAAAGAGGAGGGGAGGAAGAAGAGGAGAAAGGAGAGTAGAAAGAGGAGGAAGAAGAAAAAGAGAAGAAAGAGGAGAGGAGGAAGAGGAGGGACAGGAAAAAGATGGGGGGAGGAGGAAGAGGTAAAAGAGGAGGGGAGGAAGAGGAGGAGGAGAGCTGGCAGGCAGCTGTGCACAGGAGGGGAGGGGCCTCTGCCCTTTCACCCATAGCCTGGGGGGGGGGGGCTTGAGGGAGGCATGCATGCCAGGTAGGCACCCACCCAGCCCTGGGGGGGGGGGGGGAGGGAAGTTTGCCCCCCCCAGCAGAAGGCTGACGTGGCTGTGCTCAGATAACGCCCTTCGCATGGTGGCCCCTAATCCAAGCAACAGAGCCCCCTCCAAGGGGGGGCACAGTTTAAGGCAACAGGAGAGGGGGCAGGGCAGGGCGGGGCTAACAGACCTCAACTTAACCACCATCCGTTTAGTGACTGTTCCAAGTGGACGACGACACTGAAAAAAGCGACCCCTGAGTGTTTTTCACAGCCCCCCCCATACCTAAATGGGTCAGGACCACCCGTTTTGCAACCTTTCTTCCCACGGTTGTTAAGCGAAATGCTGCACTCACTAAGTCAGTAACACGGTCACTAAGTGAATCTGGCTCCCCGCAGACTTTGCTTGTCGCGAAAGGGGGGGGGTGTCACGTGACCCCCCGGGATCCTATGACCGTCATAACTATGAGTCAGTAGCCAAGCGCCCAAAATCTTGATCCATGACCGTGAGGATGCTGCAACGGTCGTTAAGTGTGAAAAATGGTCACGAATCTCTTTCTTCAGGGATGTTGTCATTTCAAAGGGTCAGTAAACAAACAGCTGTAAGTGGAGGACTTGTCGCCCATATTGTGGTGGCTAAAGAGTCTCACTGAAGTGACAGCACACCATTCCCCCCCCCCCCCCAGGGATCCCAGAGCGGGATCAGATTCCCAGGGACGTGGCGAGTGGCACTGCAAAGGAGCCTTTCGCTGGGACTCCTGCCTTGAGCAAGCGAGGGGGGGTGGACTGGATGGCCTCAAGGGCCCTACCAGCCCTTGAATTCTACAAGGTGAGGAAATGCCTTTTTTGAAAGGGAGTCAGGGACAAACTTCCGTTGAGAGATTCCGATTTGAAAGGCAAGATCGCCAGAGATCTTGCATTAAGGGTGGGGCGAATTTGGGGCAATTGACAGGTGATCCTTAGAGATGCCATTCTTTAAGATTGATGGCTAACTGCCTCCAGCACTGGTCATGTTACCTAGCTGGGTCATGAAACGTTTGGAAGCTTAGAAACACCAAGGCCTCAAAGGAAAGAACAACTGAGATAAGCAGGGATTAACACCAGACAAACAGGCAAGCAACTCCCTAACCAAGGAACTGACAAGGAGAGGGAAAAAAACCACCCAGGAACAGGGCAACCCATGAGCCTATCCACAGGGAGCCAACCGCTACTCCCTTCCAGCACTCATGACTATTTCTAGAGGTAGTCCTCGATTTACGACTAAGCCTAAAATGTCTGTGGCTAAGCCAGACAGCTGTTAATTGTGTTTTGTCCCATTTTACAACCCTTTGAAATTGATATTTCGAAGAAAGAGGAAAGGATCCCTGCCTTGAGCAAGCGGGTGTGTGTGTGTGTGTGTAGGACTGGATGGCCTCAAGGGCCCTCCCGGCCCTAGAATTCTACAAGGTTAAGGAAATAGCCCCTTTCGGCTTTTAATGGGAGTCAGGGACGGACTTCCATTGAGAAATTCCGATTTCAAAGCAGGAGGAAAGAACACCAGAGATCTTGCATTAAGGGTGGGGCGAATTCGGGGCAGTTGACAGATGATCGTTAAGAGATGCAATTATTTTCTTTTCTTCTTTTAAGATTGATGGTTAACTGCCTCCAGCACTGGTCATGTTACCTAGTTGGGTCATGAAACGTTTGGAAGCTTAGAAACGCCACCAAGGCCTCAAAGGAAAGAACAACTGAGATAAGCAGGGATTAACACCAGACAAAGTGACTAACCAAGGAACTGACAAGGAGGGGGAAAAACCCACTCAAAAACACCAACAGGGTAACTAACCCAGTAGCATATCAACACAGGGCCAAACCACGACTCCCTTCCAGCACTGGTCATGTTACCTAGTTCAGGGGTCTCCAACCTTTGCAACTTTAAGTCTGAAGGACTTCAGCTCCCAGCAAAGCTGGCTGGAGAAGTCTGGGAGCTGAAGTCCTTCAGACTTAAAGTTGCAAAGGTTGGAGACCCCTGGCCCAGGCCCTGACACTGACAGCTTTGCTGGCTGGAGAAGTCTGGGAGCTGAAGTCCTTCAGACTTAAAGTTGCAAAGGTTGGAGACCCCTGGCCCAGGCCCTGACACTGACAGCTTTGCTGGCTGGAGAAGTCTGGGAGCTGAAGTCCTTCAGACTTAAAGTTGCAAAGGTTGGAGACCCCTGGCCCCAGGCCCTGACACTGACAGCTTTGCTGGCTGGAGAAGTCTGGGAGCTGAAGTCCTTCAGACTTAAAGTTGCAAAGGTTGGGGACCCCTGGCCCAGGCCCTGACACTGACAGCTTTGCTGGCTGGAGAAGTCTGGGAGCTGAAGTCCTTCAGACTTAAAGTTGCAAAGGGTTGGAGACCCCTGGCACAGGACCTGACACTGACAGCTTTGCTGGCTGGAGAAGTCTGGGAGCTGAAGTCCTTCAGACTTAAAGTTGCAAAGGTTGGAGACCCCTGGCCCAGGCCCTGACACTGACAGCTTTGCTGGCTGGAGAAGTCTGGGAGCTGAAGTCCTTCACACTTAAAGTTGCAAAGGTTGGGGACCCCTGGCCCAGGCCCTGACACTGACAGCTTTGCTGGCTGGAGAAGTCTGGGAGCTGAAGTCCTTCAGACTTAAAGTTGCAAAGGTTGGAGACCCCTGACCTAGTTGGTTCATGAAGCACCTGCAAGAAAACAACCGGGCTCAGAGACCACCAGCCCTCCTCTTCCTCTTCCCCTCCCCCCTCCTCCTCTCTGCCAACCCCACCTCCCTTCTAGCACAGATGACATGACCTAGCTGGGTCACGAAACGGGTCTTCAAACAAACCTCCAAAAGCTCAGAGAGACCCCCCCCAGGACCCCTCAGTCCTCCTCTTCCTCTTCTCCACAAACCCCACTCCCTGATGGAATTGATGATGTTACCTAGCGGGGTCACGAAACGGCAGCAAATATACCACTAAGTTCAGAAAGCCCCCCCCCCCCCGGAACAACAACCAGGGACCCCCATTCATGGTCACAGGAGGCAGGCAGCCCTCGACGTACAACAGCGACCATTCAACGTTACGACGGCACTGGAAAAAGTGACTTACGATTATGACTGTCTTCACTCTTACGACCATCGCAGCATCCCCCCCCCCCCTATGGCCAAGTCATCCAAAATCTGGATGCTGGATGACTGATTCCTATTTATGACGGCCGCAGGGTCCCGGCATCCCTCCCCCCCCCCCCCGCCCCAGACATTCTGACAAACGAAATCGGTGGGCAAGCATCACTTAATGACCGTGTCGCTAACTGAACTGCAGCCAGCCGCTTCACAAGGGTAGCCAGAAGAGTTGGTAAAACAGAGCCAAACTCACCCAACTTCGCCTCGCTTAGCAACCAACCTGCGGGGCTTGCCGGGCGAGTCGGGCGGGTGTTGCTGAGGTTCGATCGAGTCGCGCCCCCGTTTCTCTTCCCTTTGCAAATTCCCCCTCCCGTGTATCGATTGGGACATCAGCCCCCATGGGCCACAGCCCTCGGGGGGGGGGGGCTTTCCCTCCCCCACGTGCGCCCGGTTGTATAACTGGCAGTTTGCCATTAATCAATCAGGGCATTGTTCGGGAGGAGGAAACGCCTTCGGGCCAAAGAACGATCCGCTTAAGTCACGCCTGGCTTTGCACGCTCGCCCAGCCGTGTCAGGGCACAACGTGTGTGTCGTTGTGTGGACGGAGCCACCAAACGATGTAAACAAACAGCCAGGGTGCATGTGCATGCGTGTGTGACCAGCCTTAGTTCCTTAAACCAGGGGTCTCCAACCTTTGCAACTTTAAGTCTGAAGGACTTCAGCTCCCAGACTTCTCCAGCCAGCAAAGCTGTCAGTGTCAGGGCCTGGGTCAGGGGTCTCCAACCTTTGCAACTTTAAGTCTGAAGGACTTCAGCTCCCAGACTTCTCCAGCCAGCAAAGCTGTCAGTGTCAGGGCCTGGGCCAGGGGTCCCCAACCTTTGCAACTTTAAGTCTGAAGGACTTCAGCTCCCAGACTTCTCCAGCCAGCAAAGCTGTCAGTGTCAGGGCCTGGGTCAGGGGTCCCCAACCTTTGCAACTTTAAGTCTGAAGGACTTCAGCTCCCAGACTTCTCCAGCCAGCTTTGCACTATGAGTCCAAAGTCTTTGCTGGCTGGAGAAGTCTGGGAGCTGAAGTCCTTCAGACTTAAAGTTGCAAAGGTTGGAGACCCCTGCCTTAAAATTTCCAAGGGCTGGGAAGTTTTCCCAAAGAGGAGTGTTCTCCCCCCAGCTGAGTTCTAATTCTGCCTTCGGGGTGAAAGCCGAGAGTAGGGAAAAGCCCCCCCTCCCACTGCCCCACCCGGACCCTTCCCAATTTTGGGGGTCCCTTCATTTTCTCCTCTGCACACCAGGGGTGGGGTCCATTTGAAAGGAAAGGAGAGGGAACCTCTAGAAAGATAAAGAGGAGGGGGCTTTCCTGCAGGTCTGGGGAGGAAAGGGGGGACCAGGAGAGGCTGGCTTTGGAGGGGGGGGCAGTGTGCGTGTGTGAGAGAGAGAAGGGGTCTCCCCATTTGCCTGGCATGGGGAGGGAGGACAGGCCCAACCAGCCTGGCAAGATTCGCTTCTGCAGCCCCCCCCCCCCCCCCCCGCAATAAACAGTCAAATTCTCTCCAGTTTGAGCCCCCTCCCCTTTCCCCCCTGGTAAGTCCTCCAGATGGAAGGGACGCTGCCTCCCATCATCCCCAGCCCCTTTGGGGAGGGCTGTTGGAAGGAGTGGCTGGGGTGATGAAATGTAAAAGGAGCCCCCCTCCCCCACCTTCCTGGAATGAACCAAGGGATGTGGAAGAGGGGGCATCTGAGGGCCTAGTGGTTAAAGCAGCAGGCGTGGCTGGCTGGCTTTGGGAGGGTGGCCAGGTGCCGGCGAGTTCTAGTCCCGACTTAGCCCTGGAAGTCGGGAAGAAGAGCCCGGGCAGCTGTTGGGTCTGGACTAGAAGACCTCCCAGGTCCCTCCCTTGGACTCTTCGCCTGTCAGTCAAAGAGGGCTTGGTGACCTCAGGCCCATCATGGGGCCCATCATGAGTTCGAGTTCCTCCTTAGGCACAAAAGCCACTGGGCAGAGTTCTAAGCCTCCCTTAGCCATGAAAGTTGGCTAGGCGAGGTGGGGGGCGCAGAATTCTAGTCCGGACTTAAGGCGCCCCAGCTGGCCGCTTGACTTTGGGGGCCCTGCCCCTCCCTCCCTCCCTCCCTCCCAGCCCCCGTATAGCCCACCTCGCAGGGTTGTGGTGGCTGTGGGGCAGAGAGGAGGAGGAGGAGGAGGAGGAGGGAGATCCCTTCACCGTTACGCCTCGAACATAACCAAGGCGTAAAGGCAACGGAGCATCCAACGTAGCTGGTCTTAAGGCGTGTGTGGGGGGGGGGGGGCTTTCCCCTCCTCCGAACCTCGACGGCCGCCCCCTCCTCCTCCTCCTCCTCCTCCCGCAAACCCCAGCAAAGCCCCCGCCGCACGCCCCCCCCCCCCGGGGGAAGCCCCTCCGACCGGCAAGTCCCGCGTGGGAGCCGGGCAGAAGCAGCAGCGGCGGCCGCTTCTGCCCCCCCCCCACGAGAGCCGGCCTTTCGGTGGGGGGGGGGGAAAGGCAAGGAGGACAGAGCCCCGGCCACCCGCTGCCCTCGTCCCGCAGCCCCGGCCCCGCTCACCCGCCGCCTGCCGCGTCTCCACTCCGCTCCACTCCGCGCTGCGCTGCGCTCGCCCCGGCCGGCGGGGTTTTAAAGGGCGGGGCCTGCCTCGGGGAGCCCAAAAGGGGCGGGAGGGGGGCGGGGCCGAAGGCGAGTAACTGGCGGTCATTGACCTCCCGGCGGAAAGCATGAATGGGCGGCTGGCTGGCTGGAGGCATGAATGGAGCGCCCGCCTAGGCGCATGGGCTCTGCCGAGGGGGCTCTTGGAAGGCTGGGGGGCTTCAACGCCCCCGAATTCCCCCGCCCAGCCCCCTTGGCAGAGCCCTCTGGCTTTCCTTTCCTCCCTTCCTTTGCCCTTCTATACCGCTTCCCAGCCCTTCCTTCCTTCCTTCCTTCCTTCCTTCCTTCCTTCCTTCCTTCCTTCCTTTCTTTCTTTCTTTCTTTCTTTCTTTCCTTTCCTTCTTTCCTTTCCTTCTTTCCTTTCCTTCTTTCCTTCCTTCCCATTTAGCTCTTAGAATGACATACCGCTTCCCAGTGGTTCATAGCCCTTTCCAAGAGGTTTACAGCCTATGGGTCCTTCCTTCCTTCCCACTTAAGACTTATATACCACTTCTCAGTGCTTTTCACCCCTCCCCAAGCGGTTTACGGAGTCAGCCTCTTGCTCCTTCCTTCCTTCCTTCCTTCCCACTTAAGACCACTTTCCACTGCTTTCCAGCTCTCTGTCTGGTTCACAGACTCAGCCTCTTCCCCCCTTCCTTCCTTCCTTCCTTCCTTCCTTCCTTCCTTCCTTCCTTCCTTCCTTCCTTCCTTCCTTCCTTCCTTCCCACTTAAGACTTATATACCCCTTCACAGTACTTTTACAGCTCTCTCTAAGCGGTTTACAGAGTCAGCCTATTGCTCCTTCCTTCCTTCCTTCCTTTCCTTCCTTCCTTCCTTCCTTCCTTCCTTCCTTCCTTCCTTCCCACTTAAGACTTATATACCACTTTACACTGCTTTCCAGCTCTCTCTCTAAGTGGTTCACAGAGTCAGCCTCTTCCTCCCTCCCTTCCTCCCTCCCTCCCTCCCTCCCTCCCTCCCTTCCTTCCTTCCTTCCTTCCTTTTTTCCTTCCCACTTAAGACTTATATACCACTTTACACTGCTTTCCAGCTTTCTCTCTAAGTGGTTCACAGAGTCAGCCTTGGCTCATTCCTTCCTTCTTTCCCTCCCTCCCTTCCCACTTAAGATTAATATACCGCTTTATAGTGCTTTTACAGCCCCCTCCTAAGCGGTCTCCAGAGTCGGCCTTCTTGTGCCCCCAACCCTTTGGGCCCTCCTTTGACCCACCTGGGAAGGGGGGGTCAACCTGGAGGCTGGGGAGATTCACAGGAATGAATGGGGGGGCAGCCCACGTGGCGTGGGGGGGCAGGAAGGGCGGGGCCCTCCCGGGAGAGAGCTGCGTGCCGGGCCAATTGCATCAGGCAGGGACCCGGCCCTCTCCCCCCCCGCTCCCCCCGCCACTTTCAGAGGGTCGTGGGAAGGCGGGCGTGGAGGGGCCACGTGGGGGTCTGGAAGAGCGGGGGAAGGAAGTCCCAGTGGGAGGGTTTTTTTTGTGAATGGCCCGGCCTGAAGCACACACACCTCCGCCGTTCTCTCTCCCCTCTCCCCCCCCCCCCCCAGCCAATCAGGAGACTGATAGCATTTCAGACAAATAGTTCTACATTGGCTTCTTTACATCTCCAGGGATGGAGAGAACCCACCACTTCTGGTGGCAAGCAGTTCCACCGGTGGATTGCCTTCACTGCGAAGAAGTTTCTCCTTAATTCCAGGTTGCTTCTCTCCTTGATTGGTTTCCATCCATTGTTTCTGCTCCTGCCTTCAGGGCCTTTGGGAAAATAAGCGGACCCCCCTCCTCTTTGGGGCAGCCCCCCCCCAAATACGGAATCCTGCTCTCCTGTCCCCCCTACTCCTTCATTTCTCTACACTGGCCAAGCCCCAAATCCTGCAGCCGTCCTTCCTATGTTTTAGTCTCTGGGCCTTTAACCATCTTAGTTGTTGATTATATTCTAAGTCAGTGTTATGCAGCCCAGTGAGGCTGGGCTGCATAAGGGATTCCTTATATTAATATTAATACTAATATTAATACTAATTATACTTTCATATCACGGTGGGGGCCACAAGATACCGTCCTGCGGGCCGCAATTGGCCTGCAGGCTGCGAGAATGAGACCTCTGATGTATAAACAACCATTCCTTTCTCTGTATCTTGATTTGTTATCTCCATCATCGTTGTTCCCATTTTCTGTTGTATTTTTCTTAACAATTTGTAAACCACTAGAAAGCAGAATATTTTTTACTAGGATTTATGGGCAGTCAATTAGAAAAGTCTGCTTTATATGTAGTTTACATATATGTAGTTTATATGTAGTTTACATGTATAAACCTGCTTTATATGTAGTTTACAGCTGTTTATGCACAAAGAGATAGAATACCCCAGACATATCCATGAAGATGGCTGAGTGTTCAGGGATGGCTACATTGACTTACTTAACTGGGAGAAACATTTGTAAAAGGCTCTTTATGGACTTTTTGCTGAAAATGAATAAAAATGAAATGAAAAAAAATGATTTTTGGTTTAAAAGGTCCGTTTAAAGGGAAAAGAACCACAATATGCAATTTGGAATAGTGGAGATGCCAATTATTATAAAGTCACTTATTCAAATACCTTTTTTTCTTTCTTTTATTCTTTTACATTTTTACTTTCTCTTCTTACCTTTTATGTTTCTAGTTGTTTAAACCTATGTAAAATCTTATGATAAAAGTTTTAAAGCACAATTTGTAAGCCACCCAGAATTGCGCAGAAACTGGTAGCATATAAATGTAATGTTGCTTATTGATTTATTTCATATGGGAATCTTTATGGATTTTCCTACCTTTTATGTTTCTGTAGTTTTTTTAAACTTATGTAAAATGTTTATTAATAAAAAATACTTTTAAAAAATTGTAACACCAAAAAAAAAAATGCGAATGCTGGCTGGGGAATTCTGGGAGGTGAAGTCCAGACATCTTCAAGTGGACAAGGTTGAGAAACACTGTTCTCAATAACCCATGTTTTTTTTATAATATTGCAACAAACACTTCCATGCAAGATTTTTCTCTTCAGGTCCTCATTTTATTACCAGTCTTTTTTTACTTCCCTTTAAAGCAGGGGTGTCACAAGAAGATAAGAACATAAGAACAGCCTTGCTGGAACAGGCCACAGCCCATCCAGTCCAGCCTTCTGTCCCAAAGTCTTTGGTTTTTTTGTAACACAGGGACCAAAACTGGGTGCAAGTATTCCAAGGGTGGCCTTACTAAGGCTTTACAAAGCGGTTCGAATCCCTCGCCCTGCATAACAATAGAGCCTCAACCAAGTTAGGTAGGTTTTTTAATGGGATTTTAGCACAGGTTTCCTATTGAATTTCTTTTTAACTTTTGTATATTGTTATTCATTGTAAATTTTAATGTCCTGTGCACCGCCCAGAGTCCGTCTCGACGGAGATTGGGGCGGTTAACAAATCGAATAAATAAATAAATAAATAAAATAACGGAGGGAGCTCCTGTGACTTCGCCCAGCTTCTGCCAACCTAGCAGTTTGAAAGCAGGTAAAAAAAATGCAAGTAGAAAAATAGGAACCCCCTTTGGTGGGAAGGGAGCACTTTCGGCGTTGAGTCATGCCGGCCACATGGCCACGGAGACGTCTTCGGGCAGCGCTGGCTCTTCGGCTTTGAAACGGAGATGAGCACCACTGCTCCCTGGAGTCGGGAACGACTGGCACAGATGCGCGAGGGGAAACCTTTACCTTTATGATACTTAATGTGACTTTGATTCTGTGCCTCTGTTTATGCAATCAAGGATTGTAGCAGCTTTTGGGTCAAAGGAGTGGATCCCCCCCAAGGGAAGGGAAGGCTGGCATCGGCTGGGTTATCAATGGGCAAAGGGGCAGAGGGACGAAACCACCCCTCCCTGCATTTTTTGCTTTCTGCCACCATGTAGACCAGTGGTAGTCAACCTGGTCCCTACCACCCACTTAGTGGGCGTTCAAGCTTTCATGGTGGGCGGTCGGGGTTTTGTCCAATACTGAAGCACTTTCCTTTTTTTAAAAATTTAATTGACTTCCCAACTTTATAAATCACCCTTACTGTGGAGCTGGGGGGCAGTGAGAAAATGTTACTACTAACAGGGATACAAAAGTGGGCGGTAGGTATAAAAAGGTTGACTATCCCTGTTTTAGATGATAGATAGATAGATAGATAGGTAGGTAGGTAGGTAGGTAGGTAGGTAGGTAGGTAGGTAGGTAGGTAGGTAGGTAGATAGATAGATAGATAGATAGATAGATAGATAGATAGATAGATAGATAGATAGATAGATAGATAGATAGATAGATAGATAGATAGATAGATAGATATAGATCAGTGGTAGTCAACCTGGTCCCTACCGCCCCTTAGTGGGCATTCCAGCTTTCATGGTGGGCGGTCGGGGTTTTATCCGATACTGAAGCACTTTCCTTTTTAAAAAAATATAATTGACCTCCCTACTTTATAAATCACCATTCCTGTGGAGCTAGTGGGCGGTGAGAAAATTTTACTACCAACAGAGATACAAAAGTGGGCGGTAGGTATAACAAGGTTGACTACCCCTGGTCTAGGGTCTCCTGCATGAGCAGGGGATTGGACTAGAACAGGGGTCTGCAAAGTCGGCTCTTTTAAGACTGGTGGACTTCAACTCCCAGAGTTCCCCAGCCAGCTATGCTGGCTGGGGAACTCTGGGAGTTGAAGTCCACCAGTCTTAAAAGAGCCGACTTTGCAGACCCCTGGACTAGAAGACCTCCAAGGTCCCATCCAACTCTCTACATGGGGCTGCCCTTAAGGAGCACCCCGAGGCTCCAGCCGGTCCAGAACGCATCTGGAGGTGCCCCCATGTTACACCCCTTTTAATTTTTAACATTTTACTGTAAATGTCAATTGGGTTTTTTGGAGGGTATTCTATTCCATTTAATCTCTCTTTTAACTTTTGTAACATGTGGTGTTTATGTTGTAGGCCGCCCTGAGTCCTTTGGGAGAAAGGCGGCATATAAATCCAGTGAATCCAATCCATCCAATCCCCAGAATTTCCCTGCCAGCCTTGCAGATCCACCTACTTTGAAGCGACCTGGGTGGAGAAATGGGGCTTTGGAACGCCCAGTCCCTGGTTCAGGTGACCCCGTGTCCTCATTATGTCACCCTCTGACTGAGAGCAGCTTTTTCAGGTCAGCCAATTGGGCTCAGTCCTAAAACACCCCAGGTATCCATAAAGTGGTAGCTCGGGGTTGAAATGGGGAGGGACGTGGGGCTCTCTGAGCTTGGTGGTTTTCTTGCAAAAGTTTCCTGACCCAGCTAGGGAACAGCATCAGTGCTGGAAGGAGAAAGAGAAGGAGAGTAGGAGGAGGAGGAAGTGGGAAAGAGGAGGAGGAGGAGGAGGAGAAGGACGAGGAGGAAGAGGAGGAGGACTGGGGGGGTCCTCGTTGCTCTCTGAGCTTGGTGGTTCTCTTGCAAACGTTTCATGACCCAGCTAGGGAACAGCATCAGTGCTGGAAGGAGAAAGAGAAGGAGAGGAGGAGGAAGTGGAGAAGAGGAGGAGGAGGAGGAGAAGGACGAGGAGGAAGAGGAGGAGGACTGGGGGGAGGGGTCCTTGTTGCTCTCTGAGCTTGGTGGTTCTCTTGCAAACGTTTCATGACCCAGCTAGGGAACAGCATCAGTGCTGGAAGGGAGGAGGGATTGGCAGAGAAGAGGAAGAGGAAGGAGGAGAAAGAAGAAGAGGGCTGATGATCTGAGCTGGGTTTTCTTGCAGACGTTTCCTGACCCAGCTAGGTAACATCATCAGTGCCAGAAAGGGGTTTGCTCTCATTGTATATATGAGTGGCTTGCCCTCTCAGTGTTGGTGGGAAGGGTCTTGGCGGTTCCTTGATTGGGCTGGTGTTTCTAACAGTGATGGCGCTACCTAGTTGGGTCCTGAAACGTCTGCAGGAAAACCGCCAAGCTCAGAGAGCACCCAGGACCCCCCAGTCCTCCTCCCCCTCCCCTTCTTCCTCCTCCTCCTCCTCCTCCATCTCCTCTCCTTCTCTTTCTCCTGATGCTGTTCCCTAGTTGGGTCATGAAATGTCTGCAAGAAACCCTCCAAACTCAGAGAGCACCCAGGACCCCACAGTCCTCCTCCACTCCCACTGATGACGTGACACAGCTTGGGGTCGTGGTTTCTTTAGCCCCGTGGACCAGCTTTCTAGAACACAAGAGAACCCCAACCCCCTACAAACTAACCATGAGAACCAGGTTTGTCTCACCTGCAGGGGCAGAGAGGGTGGCTGGGCTAGTTTCCCCTCCCTCCGGCTCCCTCCGTCTGTCTGTCTGTCTCTGCCTGCCTACCTCCAAAACCCAGAGACCCTTTCAGTGTCCAGGCGCCCTGATGGGAAGCTGCTGTGGGCTAGAGGTGGAGCTCTCGCCTCCCAAGCAGGAGGTTGTGAGTTCGATCCTAGGCAGAGGTAGGGGTCTCCTGCTTGGGCAGGGGGTTGGGCTAGAGCAGTGGTGGAGAACCTATGGCACGCCTCTCTGTGGGCACACTTGCCGTTGCTCCAGCCCAGGGAGGGAAAGAGAGGGAGGGGAAGAGAGAGAAAGAGAGAGGGAGAGAGGGAGAAGAGAGAGAGAGAGAAAGAAAGAGAAAGAGAGGGGGAAGAGAGGGAGGGAGGGAAAGAGAGAAAGAGGGCGAAGAGAGAGGGAGAGATGGAAAGAGAGAGAGGGAAAGAAAGAGAAAGACGGGGAAGAGAGGGAGGGGAAGAGAGAGAAGGAGGGAGGGGGAAGAGAGAGGGAGAGAAAGAGAGAGAGGGAAAGAGAAAGAGAGAGGGTGAAGAGAGGGTGGGAGGGAAAGAGACAGAGAGGGGGAAGAGAGGGAGAGAAAGAAAGAGATGGGGAGAGAGGGAAAGAGAGAAAGAGGGAGAGGGAGCGAGAGAAAGAGAGAGAGGAAAAGAGACAAAGAAAGAGAGAGAGAAGGAGAGGGAGAGAGAAAGGGGGGGAAAAGAGGGTGCTGGGTGCTCTCTTCAATTGCAACATTGGCACTTTTGTGATAAATAAGTGGGCTTTGGGTGGCCGTTTGGGCACTCCATGCCAAAAAGGTTCGCCATCACGAGACTAGATGCCCGGCAAGGTCCCTTCCAACTCTGTTCCTCTGTTAAAGGATTGGGGCCGTGATGGCGAAGCTATGGCACGCATGTCACAGGTGGCCATGCGGAGCCATGCCTGAGGCCACGCGAGCCGTTGCTCTGTCAGCTCAGGCGGGCACAGGCCGGCTGATTTTCAGCCTCCCTGAAGCCTCCAGAGGGCAAAAAAACCCCCACCCAACGCTGTTCTCGGACGTCTCGTTTGCACCTTGGGCTGTTTTTCATACCTCCGGGGGGGGGGGGGGGGCGGCATGCGAGCCCGCGCGATGGCAGGCATGCGTGTGCTTTTGGCCCCCCGAGGCGCAAAAGGTTCGCCATTCCTGGATCAGGAGCAGAGTAGATCAGCTGCATGTAGTCAAACAGGTTACCTGTATGTCCATTGAAACGAGGTCTGGCCACAGAAGGGGCACCAAATTGAAGATACTAACGAGGAAAAAACTTGTTTGACCTTCACGAAGGGAACCAAATAGACCCCAATTAGCAGTAGTAAGCTTTTTTTTAAACCAAGAGACATTTTCCTGTAAGTTATCTTTCCAGTTTGCAAATGTCATTGGCTGTCAATCAATCAATCAATCAATCAATCAATCAATCCATACAGCCGAGAGGATAAAAGGTTTTCCTACTTTCCAGTCTAAAATATTGGATAAACTCATTTGAAGAGGGAGAAAAATAAGTCAAATTGACATACCAAAATAACTACTTTGAGTTAACCATACAGGTAGACCCTCGACCTCCGACCGCAGCGGAGCGCCAAATTTCTGTTGCTAAGTGAGGCATTTGTTCAAATGAATTTTGCCCCCTTTTCACGACCTTTCCTGACACTTTTGTTAAGTGAATCACTGCAGGGGTTAAGTGAGGGACAGGGCTGTGGAGCCAATCTGGCTTCTCCCTTGTGGGAGGGTCGCAAAAGCGGATCGCTGTGGCCGTCGTAAATAGGAATCCGAAGCATCTGAATTTGGATCACGTGACCACTGAAATGGTCGTAAGTGCGAAAAGCGGCCGTAAGTCAAAAAAAATTTCAGTGCCCTCGTCACTTTGAACGGTGACTAAATGAACGGTCGTAGGTTGGGAGTTAATTGCATCATTTTATTAATTGTGTTGCACCACCGTATTACAAAAAAAATTGAGAGCGAGGACAGCGGTTGGGTTTCCCATCAGAAGAGGCAGCTGTCAGCTCCACACCACAACAGGGTGGAATCCACCTTTTCTGGAGAGGGAACGGACTTCTCTCGTCCTCCTGTCCACGTGGGGGGGAAGTCTTATTTAGCGACCGGTTTCCGTCTAAAGGCAGAGGACCTGCTACCGTAAGCAGAGAACGAACAGGAAAAACTTGTCTGTAGGGGAGGGTCATTTATTACAGCCTTTAAAAAAAAATGCAATTGTTTCCCCAGGCCTTGGGACCAGGAAGGTCTCAAAAATCAGATTTTATTGGCTTTGAGTTAATAAATAAGCTCCCAGAGGCAGCCCCAGCGTTTGTTTTTAAGGGGATCTGATCTTGGATCGGTTCTGCTTGCTAAGCTGCCGAGAGTCACATTGTCCCACCTGGGGTCACCGTGACGATCTTTTCAGTACATAAATAAATGAAATTAAACATAAAGTGAGTTAAACCCTGCTCACAGCTTGGCTTCCTGCCGAATTTCCTCTTTGTTTTTGATGAGCCCAGAGGGATTGGTCCAATAATATGGAAAATTTCTCCCCCTGGCATAGAACGTGCTCTTCTCTTCCCCTTCAGCGTCCTCCCCTCCCTTCCTTCTCTTTCTCTCCCTTCCACCCTCCTTCCCTCTTTCTTCCTTCCCTCCTCTTCCTCTCCTCCTCTCTCCCCTTCTTTTTCTGCTCTTGTGGGTGTCTCTTTCGGCTCTCACTTTACATTTCCTAGGGTAAGGAAGGGGAAAAGGAAGAGGAGGAGTGGGGGGGGGAGGTAAGGGAAGAAGGAAAGGGAAGGAGAGAGGGAAGAAAGCAGAGAAGGGAGGGAGGGAGAAAAGAAAGGGAGAGAGGAGAATGAAAGGAAGACGGGGGAAAGAAGAAACGGAAGGAGAGGAGAATGGAAGGGAGAGGAAGAGAAGGAGAGAGGGTAGGAAGGGGAAAATGAAGAGGAGGAGTGGGGGGGAGGTAAGGGAAGAAGGAAGGGGAAGGAGAGGAGGAAGGATGGAAGCAGAGAAAGGAGGGAGGGAAAAAAGAGGGAGAGGAGAATGAAAGGAAGACGGGAGAAAGAGGGAAGGAGAATGGAAGGTAGAAGAAGAGAAGGAGAGAGGATAGGAAGGGGAAGAGGAAGAGGAGGAGAAAGATAAGGGAAGAATGGCGGAGAAGGAGAGGAGGAAGGATGGAAGTAGAGAAAGGAGGGAGGGAGAAAAGAAAGGGAGAGAGGAGAATGAAAGGAAGACGGGGAAAAAAGAAAGGGAAGGAGGATGGAAGGGAGAGGAAGAGAAGGAGAGAGGAGAGGAAGAGGAAGAGGAGGAGAAAGACAAGGGACGAATGGAGGAGAAGGAGAGGAGGAAGGAAGAAAGGAGGGAGGGAGAAAAGGAAGGGAAAATAAGGAGGTGTTAAAACAGGAGGAAGGGATGGTAAACAGAGCAACCCAAACTATACTACAATCTTTTAAATGGAATTAAAAATGCACAAGAAGGACAAATGGAAATAATAATAATAACGATGTGAATTATAGATCTATCATTGTATCTAAGAGAATAAAAAATAAAAAGTTTTCCCCAAAAATGGGCTCCTTTAAAAGGATTTGCCCTGTGCCCAACCGTCTGCCGGTCCCCTCCATCCGCCCGGTGGCTCGCTGGGCTCCTCGCCCGTATTTGGCGGGACTTCTGCAGACGTTGGCGCTCTAGATAGGGCGGGACGCCACGGCCACGTGACCCTGCTGGTTGGGCGTGAGGAGTGGAAGCAGCGGCTCCGGATCTCGCGAGAACATAGCAGGAGCCGTGTACGTCAGGGGTCTCCAACCTTTGCAACTTTAAGTCTGAAGGACTTCAGCTCCCAGACTTCTCCAGCCAGCAAAGCTGTCAGTGTCAGGGCCTGGGCCAGGGGTCTCCAACCTTTGCAACTTTAAGTCTGAAGGACTTCAGCTCCCAGACTTCTCCAGCCAGCAAAGCTGTCAGTGTCAGGGCCTGGGCCAGGGGTCTCCAACCTTTGCAACTTTTAAGTCTGAAGGACTTCAGCTCCCAGACTTCTCCAGCCAGCAAAGCTGTCAGTGTCAGGGCCTGGGCCAGGGGTCTCCAACCTTTGCAACTTTAAGTCTGAAGGACTTCAGCTCCCAGACTTCTCCAGCCAGCAAAGCTGTCAGTGTCAGGGCCTGGGCCGGGGGTCTCCAACCTTTGCAACTTTAAGTCTGAAGGACTTCAGCTCCCAGACTTCTCCAGCCAGCAAAGCTGTCAGTGTCAGGGCCTGGGCCGGGGGTCTCCAACCTTTGCAACTTTAAGTCTGAAGGACTTCAGCTCCCAGACTTCTCCAGCCAGCTTTCCAGTGCTGGAAGGGAATCGTGGTTTGGCCCTGTGTTGATATGCTACTGGGTTAGTTACCCTGTTGGTGTTTTTGAGTGGGTTTTTCCTCCCTCCTTGTCAGTTCCTTGGTTACTCACTTTGTCTGGTGTTAATTCCTGCTTATCTCAGTTATCTTTTCTTTGAGCCTTAAGCTTCCAAACTTTTCATTACCCAACTAGGTAACATGACCAGTGCTGGAGGCAGTTAGCCATCAATCTTAAAAGAAGAAAAGAATTGCATCTCTAGCCATCACCTGTCCGTTGTCCCAAATTCGCCCCACCCTTAATGCAAGATTTCTGGCGTTCTTTCCTCCTGCTTTGAAATCGGAATTTCTCAATGAAAGTTTGTCCCTGACTCCCATTAAAAGCCGAAAGGGGCTATTTCCTTAACCTTGTAGAATTCTAGGGCCGGGAGGGCCCTTGAGGCCATCCAGTCCACCACCACCACCACCCAGCTTGCTCAAGGCAGGGATCCTTTCCTCTTTCTTCGAAATATCAATTTCAAAGGGTTGTAAAACCCTTAACACAATTAACAGCTGTCTGGCTTAGCCACAGACATTTTAGGCTTAGTCGGAAATCGAGGACTACCTCTAGTAGTAGTCATGAGTGCTGGAAGGGAGTAGCGATTGGCTCCCTGTGGATAGGCTCATGGGTTGCCCTGTTCCTGGGTGGTTTTTTCCCCTCTCCTTGTCAGTTCCTTGGTTAGGGAGTTGCTTGCCTGTTTGTCTGGTGTTAATCCCTGCTTATCTCAGTTGTTCTTTCCTTTGAGGCCTTGGTGTTTCTAAGCTTCCAAACGTTTCATGACCCAGCTAGGTAACAAGACCAAGGTCTCCAACCTTTGCAACTTTAAGTCTGAAGGACTTCAGCTCCCAGACTTCTCCAGCCAGCAAAGCTGTCAGTGTCAGGGCCTGGGCCAGGGGTCTCCAACCTTTGCAACTTTAAGTCTGAAGGACTTCAGCTCCCAGAATTCTCCAGCCAGCAAAGCTGTCAGTGTCAGGGCCTGGGCCAGGGGTCTCCAACCTTTGCAACTTTAAGTCTGAAGGACTTCAGCTCCCAGAATTCTCCAGCCAGCAAAGCTGGCTGGAGAATTCTGGGACCTGAAGTCCTTCAGACTTAAAAGTTGCAAAGGTTGGAGACCCCTGGTGTACGTGACGCAGCAGCGGAAGCGTGAGGGAATCACTCAGAAGAACGGCACTTTTACATTTGCGTGGAGTGTACATGGCACAGGTGCGACACCCACACAATCTATACATATCATTGTTACTGTACTTCAAAGGAATGTTGTGTGAACATTTGGAAGCGATCAGTGCAGGACTTTTGCAGATTAGCGGTTTTGAACAAACTCTGGTTACATTTTTATTTATATAGAAAAAAGAAAAGAAAAAGACTAGCCGATAATTTGGCGTTATCCAGGTATTTCTTTATAGGGGGGGGGAGGAATGTCCAGATCAAATGTAATTTCTAATGTTGGATTTCCCCCCCTTACCAGAGGGAGCCCCCTTGCGGAGTACTCTGAAGCCGGTTAACGTGAGAACTCCACTGTACTGTACACAGTACAATCCATTTTAAGGCAGTACAGGAGAAGCCGTTTTAAGGCACAACAGGATGTATCTTAACAGAACACACTCCAAGAGGGGGGTTAGGGGTGTCTTACCCCCCACAGTATTTGTCTCGAGAGAGTAGGCCATCGGTGTACCACGTCTGGTTGGAACCAGAGCCATTTTGAAAAAGATATATAGATTAAATTTATGTGCAGCCCTCGTCTCAGGGATTCAGTGGGTTGGTTTCAAAGAAAATACAGATACGCAAATGTAAAAGATGACGAGAACCTGGAAAAAAAACCCAACCCAAACAGATCCCACTTACCCAAAAGGAACTTGGCTGCCATTCACCAAAAACCGGAAAGGTGGCGGGAGTTTTCAGGGGTCTTTGGGACATCAGCCGAGTTGGGACTGCTTGGATCTGGCGGGTGGGGGGCTCACGGACGGATGACTTATTCTCACTCAATACAAGCAGGCCATTTTTATTTATTTGGTCTTTCGGGTGCGCTTCAAGGTTTTGACGACCATCTTTAAAGCGCTCCATGGCTCGGGGCCTAGTTATATGCGAGACCGCCTTCTGCCCCATACATCCCTTCGGCCGATCCGCTCCCACAGAGAGGGCCTTCTCAGGGTGCCGTCGGCCGGGCAATGCCGTCTGGCGACACCCAGGGGAAGAGCCTTCTCTGTGGCGGGCCCAACCCTCTGGAACGACCTGCCCCCTGAATTGCGTACCATCACCGACCTCCACCTCTTCCGCCAGTGTCTAAAGACACATCTTTTCCAACAAGCCGGCCTAGCCTAACCTCCCATGGGGACTATTTTAGAGAGTTTTAAATTGGGAATTTTATAATTGGTTTTAGCATAGGATTAGATTAATTTAATATATTCTTAAATTATGTATTTATTGTTTATATGTTTTTTAAATTCCTGTGCACCGCCCTGGGTCCTCTGTGGAGAAGGGCGGGATATAAATATAAATAAAATAAAAATTTAGCGTAGGGCATGTCGTCCAGGGGCCATCAAAAAGAGGTTAGTAGAAGCCAAGAAAATGTAATAGAATAACAGTCGGAAGGGACCTTGTAGGTCATCTAGTCCAACCCTCTGCCCAAGCGGGAGATCCTACACCATTCTTGACAGAGGGCAGCCCAGTTTCCTCTTGAAAGCCTCCAGGGATGAAGCTCCCAGAGTTTCTGGTGGCAAGCAGTTCCACTGGTTAATCGTTCTCACTGTTTTAAGGAAATTCTTCATTTCCAGGTTGAATCTCTCCTTGATCAGCTTCCATCCATTCTTCCTGCTCTGGCCTTCGGGGTGAGGCACGTCCATCACTGCCCGCCTAGCTGCGTCCTGGAGCAGCTGCAGTTTTGGGGGGCCTTCAAGGGCAGCCCCACCCTGGCCAGATTGCAGTAGTCAAGCAGAGGTGACCTCCTTTGTTCCCCCTCTTTCTTCTTCCCTTCTCACTCTCTCCTCCCTTTCATTCCTTCCTGCCTTCCCCTTTCTTCCTCCCTCCATCTTTCCTCTCTCCCTCCCTCCCTCTAGTTCTCCTCCCTCCCTCCCTTTCTTATGCCCCCTCCCTGTTCTGCCCGAGGCTTCCCGAGAGCCTGAAGCAAACTCCTGGTCCGGACAAAACCCCCTTTTATTAATTGACTGTGGATTCTGCTCCTTCACATCCGGCAGAGTCTTTCGAGGGAGGATTTACGGTCACAGACCTTATCTCGCTTGGAGAGCTGCCAGGCCGATCTCTGCAGAACTTGGCCAGGAGTCTCTTTGGAGAGTCCTCAACCAATGAAGCGAACGAATGGTCTCCTGCAAACTCCACTCCCCTGTCGCTCCTCTTTTATTCCCTTTGGGAGGGGCTATTCACTGTCCACCTGTGGCCTTCCTCCTAAGTCGACTCCTATTCTTTAGCTGTTCCCTTTGTCTGGCAGCTCTGCACACCCGCACCCTGGGAACAGGCTCCAGCTGTTCTTCTGCCCTGATGTCTGACTCTGAAGGCAGCTGATAACTGGCAGATGGCTCTGACCCCCTCTCTGCCTCCGACACAGAGTCTTCCCCAGACTCCAGGACTGGCCCAGGTTCCTCCCCAACCCTCCTCACTGTCCGACTGCTGGCAGCTCCACAACAGAGTGCTGAATCTACTCCACAGACGGATTTGTTCCCCTAGGGAAGTGGCTGTCTTGTTTCCCCAATGCGCAGATCTGACCAGGGCTCTCTGCGTTGTGCTGCAAGGACCATGTTGCTCAGTTTGTGCCTGGGTGTTTTTACCCTTGGGGTGGACCGCCCTGAGTCCCCTGTCCCCGCCCTGAGTCCCCTGTCCCCGCCCTGAGTCCCCTGTCCCCGCCCTGAGTCCCCTATCACCACCCTGAGTCCCCTGTTGGGGAGAGAGGGTGGTATAAAAATATGAATAAATAAATAAATCATCGGTCTCCAGTCTACAACACAGGTCCTTTCAGCAGGTCCAAGAAGGCTCCGCCCCCCATTTGCCCCACTCAGGTGACCCTCAGCACACCTGCGATAAACCTCCAAGGGGCCTCAAGGACCCTCTCAAAAGGATGCTAATGACTTCCTGGGTGGGTGTGTGTGAATGAGGCTGTGGGCAGGGGTGGAGGGGGAAGTGAAGAACCAGCTGAGCCCCCTCCCCCAAATGTCCACATTTGCCGAATACACCTGTCTGGATGCAAAGCGCTCCCCCCCCCCCCAGAGCCCAAGCAAAAAGAAACATGACACCCCCTCCTGCAGATTGCGACGTTCCACCTTTTATTTCAGGTTCTCTTTTTTTTCCTTTTCAATTTTTCCTATAAAACGCCTCCATAAATTTCCACAAATGTAACAAAAAAAGCTTCAAAGCCAGGAGGAACCCCCCCCCCCAAATAAAAATGACCACAACCCCATAACTTATTACAAACATTTCCCTCCCTACCCCTGACTTTTTTTTTTTCCTTTTTATTTTTCCTCCAAAAAAGTTTTCGTTTCGGATTCCGCAGCAGGACAGACCGGGGGGGGGGGGGGGGGGTGTTGTGTGTCACCTGATCGACCCCCACCCCACCCGCCTTCAAAACATTTTTTAAAAATGCGCCTGGGTTTTTTAAAATTTTAATTCAATACCTTTGCTCCGGGGAGAGAGAGGACCCGAAGCTTTCGAATACTTGCCATAAAAGGACTTGTTCGTTTTTGGGGGGAGGGGGGGCAAAATCTCCCCCTCCCATTATTTTGTTCTCAAGGTCAGACCGGTCCCACCCCCCCTTCGCCCTCATCTCCACCCACAGGGTGTTGGGAGGGGATTGGGTGCACTTGGCAATGAAAAGGGGAAGATAAAATAGAGAGATGGGTATCTACCGTTGACGCGTCTGGTCAAAGCAAGAGAGCAGAGAGAGAGCCTGCGGCCGTGATGGCCAACCCATGGCACGCGTGCCGGAAATGACACACGGGGACATCTCTCTGGGCACGCTAGCCGTTGCTCTTCTGGCTTTGCGTGCACGGAAGCGCTGGAAACCGGAAGAGCGGCTTCATGGCGCGCAAGGAAGCAGAGTTCCCGGTTTCCACTGTACGCGCACACACCGGCCGCCTGGTTTTCGCCTGTGCTGGCGCACCAGGAATCGGAAGACCAGGTGACCGGCATTCCCGTGCATGCTGGAAACTGGAAGCTCATCTTCCCAGCACCCGGGGAACTGATGTCCTGGTTTCCAGCGCTTGGGGGGAGGCACACTTCTTGTTTTATGGCGCTACCCCTCCCATCCCCCACGCCCCCCGTGCCGAAAAAGGTTCGCCAACATTGCCCTACGGAATACGGAACTCGCCTGGCTGGGAGATTAGAAAACTCCTTACCGCCCCCACCCCACACCAAATAATGGGGTTCCTCCCCACCCCAAGGAAACGGAACTGCAAAACTGAGAGGGATCGGTCGGTCCTAGACAGGAGATTGTTCCCCAAAATACCTTTCCTTTTTTTTTATTTTTAAAATACCAAAAGAACGGATACAAGGAGGGGGGAATATCCCCGAAACGGCACATCGGACCCCCCAAATGGGAAAATCCTATTTAAGGAGGATTTGTTCCATTTTACTACGGGGGGATGTCCAAACTTTGGCGATCTGAAGATCTGTGGACTTCAACTCCCAGAATTCCCCCAGAAGACAGGGGACTTCTGGGAGTCGAAGTCCGCAAGTCTACAAATGTTGGGAAGGTTTTATAACACCCCCCCCATCCACCCAACTGACCACTCTGGGCAAATACACGGGGGCTGCGAAAGGTGGGAACAGAGTGGGGAGGGCCCTGGTGTTTGGGGAGGGGGTCAAATGTGGGGGGGGGGAGGGAAGAAGGTGGGCTTTGCAGAGGAGCCCCTTCCATTGAGGGGGTCCCGAAAGAACTGCCCCTCAAACAGGGCAAAAACAGCCCCTCCCCCCCACTCTAGGGAGGTGGAGGGGAACCTTCGTGCAAAGGCCAGCCGTCCACATTTCTGGAGATGTGTGTGTGTGTTTGTGTGTGTGTGTTTGTGTGCGTACACCGGCAGAAAAAAGCCCCCGGTCTACAGACCCTCCCCGGCTGCCAAAACGAAAGGGAAACCGAGGAAGATCAACCCAACGCGGCTGGTGAAATACTTTTCTCCCGGCAAAACGGAGCAGCGTCTAAGCGGCGTCAGAGAGAGAGAGGGGGGGGGGGCAGTTTTGTTTCAAGGACTGTTCCGCTAAAAATCCCCGTTCGCTCCCTGGGTCGGGTCGTCCCTGGAAATCACCGAATTCTGTCAATTATTCACTTCGACGACAGGCAAAGAGAGGAAGGCCGGCCGAGCCATGTTGGCAAGGCTTGACCGCCAAGGTCGGCTGACGCCCCTCCCCACCCCAAGCACAAAGTCCACCTTGACTTGGAGAGGAGATGTTGGGGAGGGGGGGGTATCAGGAGAAGCCTCCCCGCCAAGGAAATGATTCCCCCCCCCAATGTTTTTTGAGTTGTGCCAGCCCTCTGGTTAAGCCGTGAGGTGTTCCACGGCTTCGCTTGGTGGCCTCCAGCCCAGCCCAAACCGGCGGGGGAAATGAACTTGGCAACTTTGGAAGACGCCTGGACTTCAACTATCCATGGGAGTTGAAGCCCACGCGTCTTCAAAGTTGCCATGTTTGGAGACCCTTGCCCTGGATTCGGAAGTCGCCAGTTGCCTACACTCGGCAAGGTCCACACAAAATTGTGCTGTGTTCTGAGCCCTGTAAGATCTTACATAGGAAAAGACCCGAATACAAGACCAGCATACCTACACCTGTTAAAATCTACGAAACACACACACACACAGACATTTGTGTTACGTTTATGCTGATAAATAAAGGGAGACCAGGATAGATCTATTTCGAATCCCAGCAAGAGTATGACTAGCTGATGAGAGCTAAAAAGCTCGAAATAGATCTATCCTAGTCTCTCTGATTTATTTATTGATCAGCTCATAAAACTAACACACATATTTAAAAAATCACACAACGGAACTCTTGGCTTTCTGTCTAGATGGTCTCTGGTGATGAGCTGAAAGGCAGAAAAGGAAACAGTATCCTCCCTTAATTGGGGCCCTAACAGGGTGTTGTGAAACAATTACATATATATATATATATATATGTATTTATTTTTATATTTTCATGGGTGTAGGTAAACTTACATGGGAAAAGACCCGAATACAATTAAGGGAGGAAGCATAACTGCTCTCCTTTTCTGCCTTTCGGCTCATCACCAGAGACCATCTAGACAGAAAGCCATGAGTTCTGTTGTGCGATTTTTTTAATATGTGTGTTAGTTTTATGAGCTGATCAATAAATAAATCAGTCATAAGTCAATAAGTATACTAGTCTCCCTGACTTATTTATTGATCAAGGCAAAAACGTAACAAACAAATATATATATATATATACACACACTATATTGCCAAAAGTATTTGCTCACCCATCCAAATAATCAGGGGTTCCAATCCCTTCCATGGCCACAGGTGTATAAAACCAAGGACCTGGGCATGCAGACTGTTGTTACAAACATTTGTGAAAGAATGGGTCGCTCTCAGGAGCTCAGCGTGGAACTGGGATAGGAGGCCACCTGTGCCACAAATCCAGTCGCAAAATTTCCTCGCTCCTAAATATTCCACAATCAACTCTCAGCTGTATTATGAGAACGTGGAAGTGTTTGGGAACCACAGCAACTCAGCCACGAAGGGGTAGGCCACGCAAACGGACGGAGCGGGGGTCAGCGGATGCTGAGGCGCCTAGTGCGAAGAGGTCGCCAACGTCCTGCAGAGTCCATCGCTACGGACCTCCAAACTTCATGCGGCCTTCAGATGAGCTCAAGAACAGTGCGCAGGGGACCGACGTCCTCTTGAACCCCAGGGATTAGGCATGGGAGGTCACTCACTGTACGCTCATATGCAAGCAAAGGCAGCAAATATTTTTGGCTTTTTAGTATATATACATACCATGTCTCCCCCCAAATAAGTGGGTCTTATATTGATTTTTGCTACAAAAGACAGATTCGGACAATGACGCCTAACCATTTTTCGTACCCGCGCTGGCCTTCACGCGTGTCAAAACCTGGAAGAGCAGCGTTTCAGCATGCATGCACACGGCGGCACCGAAATTTCCGGTTTCTGTCACGCGCCTGCCCAACTAACAGCTGGCTGTCGCGCTACGGAAACCCAGACGTCCGAGAGCCGGTGTGCAAATGCGTGCCGGAACGCTGCTCTTCTGGATTTTAGTGGCAGTGCGTGTGTGCGTACAGGAACACGGAAGGGGAACCAGTGCGTCCCACACGTGATGGTTCAGCATGCTGTTTCTGGCACGCGTGCCGTAGGTCTGCCACCACAGCATTAGGGCTTATTTTCAGGTAGGTCTTACTTTTGGGGGGGGGAATGACACTAAATGTGTCCATCTGGCATATGAGCTTTATTGGGGCTTATTTTTGGGGAAACAAGGGATATATATAATTGTTCCACAACACCCTGTTAAGAGGCCCCAATTAAGGGAGGAGACATACTGTTTCCTTTTCTGCCTTTCGGCTCATCACCAGAGACCATCTAGACAGAAAGCCAAGAATTACGTTGTGTCATTTTTTTAAATATGTGGATATATATATGGTTTTTTTTGAGCTGATAAATTAAACAAGGGAGACACAAGCATATGTGTGTGTGTGTGTGTGTGTGTGTGTGTGTGTTAGGTTTTTGAGCTGATCAATAAATAAGTCAGGGAGACTAGGATAGATCTATTTCGAGCTTTTTAGCTTTCATCAGCTAGCCAGACCCTTACTGGGATTTGAACCAGGGCTGTATTACATGTTAGGCAGAAGCCTCAGCCACTAAGCCACCAGGTTCTCTTCCTGATCAGCTGAGGCAGGAGGATAAGTATATGGTTGTGTCACAGCCCCGGTTCAAAGCCCAGTAAGGGTATGGCTAGCTGATGAGAGCTAAAAAGCTCGAAATAGATCTATCCTAGTCTCCCTGATTTATTTATTGATCAGCTCAAAAACCTAACACACATATAAAAAAAGTACACAACGGAACTCATGGCTTTCTGTCTAGATGGTCTCTGGCGATGAGCCAAAAGGCAGAAAAGGAGAGCAGGATGCTTCCTCCCTTAACTGGGGCTTAACAGGGTGTTGTGACACAACCATATATATATATATATATATGAATGAGGTGGGGGCTTTCCCTGTTCTTTGGTGATTTTCTTCCCCAGAGGTTAAACTAACCCTTTGCAACCAGAGACCCTCAACTTGGGTGGAGACGGCTCTTGGATTTCCCCACCCTTATGGAGCCGCTGGACGTGACGGGCGTTGCCTCCCGGAGCATCAGATGGGAGGAAGCTAAAAGCAGGAAGTCCAAAGGGGCAGAGGGGACGACGCACGAGACAATCACATCACACCCACAAACACAGATGCGCCTAAGAGAGAATCGTCTACCAGGGAAAAGGAGGGCGTGGGGGATGGAAGAGACGGGTCCTCTGGTCAGCCAGCCGTTCTTTGAGGCCGTCGCCCCACCACGAAACCCCCACGTTTGGGGGAGCCAAGTGGTGGCGGTAGAGAAACGAAAAGTAGTTTGGCGACCTGAATGACACCCCTACAAACACAAACTGCTGACCCCAAGGCCTTTGGGGAGGTGGGATGCAGGCATCTTTCTCCCTAGCCGGCTCTCTAGATCCTTCCCCTTTTGTGGCCGAGACCTCCGAGCATTCATTCAGGAGGACCCCAGCCCAGCCCTTCTGACCTCTCCCCAGCCAAGTGCCAGGACCCACGCCCTCTGGAAGCACATGGGAGCCTCTTTCTCTTCCATGCAGCCCCAAAGCTACGCAGAGAGAGAGGGAATAAAGGTGAATAAATGGGGAGATTTGAGATTTGGGGTGGGGAGGATTCAGCCCTTGCTTCGGGAGGGACTCATTTTCACAGTGGCCGCCAGCAGATCTGCCGGGTGGGGGGGGGGCTGGGGTGGGGAAAGGGTGGCCCCACCGGTGGGACGCCACCGAGAAAGCCTTCAGGGCCTGTGCAGGGTTGGCTCCTTGCCCGTTTCGCCCTGCCCAAACATTGCCAATCTTTGTCCGCTGGCCAGATTGGGAAATGTCCTCCATGGCTCGAGGCTTTGCCAAAAGTTGCGGCGGGCTCGAGGCAACCTGACATCTCGAAAACATTTGCAAACAACGTTGTGTACACAGAGAGACAGCAAAAGATAACTCCCTCCCCTGCAAAAAAAAGGGGCGGGGCGGGGGTTCACCTGGGAAGAGGGTCAACATGACCTCACTCGGATCGGCTCATTGCCACGTCAGCCTTTCGAGGGGAGCGATGGGGAAGGAAGGAGCCGGAAACAGGGGACGATTCCCTCTGAAAGGCGAAACAGAAAATTTTAGCCGCCGGCAACATTTCCTGCTCCGGCGCACACAAGCAGGTCACGTTTGGAGCACAAGGTGGAGTTCCTGCCCCCCCTGCTCCCCGCCAGGGTTCGTCCCCACAAGGCCTGGAGAGGATCGCACACAACTTAATTGCAGGCGCTTCGACGCATCTCTAAATGCTAAAACGGGAAGGGGAGGACTCGTGTGTGTCCGTACACATGATTTTAGGGTCTGGCCGTGGCTGGGTGGCAGAGGAAGATTTACAAAGATTCCCACGGCTTGTCCGAGAAGACCAGAGTCTGTTTTCGCAAACCCTGGGGAGTCGCAAAAGGGACCTTTTCCAAAGGGACAAAAGGAAACGGGGGGAAAAAATAATAAAGATGGCCTCTTTCCCTCTAAACTGGCTGCAGACGTGGTTTTTGGCCGAAAAAAAGTTCCTTGAACACTGATGGCGAATTAAAAAACGGACCGACCGAGAAACGCAGCGCAGAGGGAATCCGCGGGAGCCTTCGGCCCAACTCCCTCCCCCCCACCCCCGCTTCTAAAATGCTAAAAAACCCACCCCTCTTGAACAAACCGACCGAAGGCAGCACAAAAGCCCCATGTCACCTTTTCCTTTTCTTTAAAAAAAAAAAAAGAAACCTTAAAAAAAGCTTTCGCCGTGTTCCCCCCCCCCCAAACCCCCCTTTCAGACTTTTACACCGTAAATACGTATAGGTACATACGTACAGATAGCGACCGGGGTTATCTGTAGGTATGCGTGGAAAACGGACAAGCGTACAATTAAGGTCGTCCTTGACGTTCCGGGCCCATCAAAAAACTGGAACGAACTGGGAACCATGAACCGCGGCGCCTTAAGAGAGTCCATGGAAGCCGCGCAACGGCCGGAAATCCTTTGCCGGAGAGCCTCGGCGTGCCAGACTCTGCCCGATCCGAGCACACCGCACGGGCACATCCAACGGGGTCGCCAACCCGCAGCGCAAAGCTGGCTCCTTGACCCACGGCGGCAGGCAGGGCAGAAGTCTCCGGCCGCCGGGAATTGCTGCAGGAAGGCCGTTTGAGTTGACCGGTGGCCGCGGAGGGCAGGGGCCGGCACAGATCCACACGCAGGCATCCCCGGTGGAAGAGGCCGCGAGTCCAAAGGAAGTAAGCGCTGCGTCCATTCTAGGCTGACCCCAAGTGTGTGTGTATATATATATAAGATATATATATATATATATATATATCTGAAAAAGACACTCCTTCCCCAAAACTCTCTTGCTTGAAAACGATCAGCCGGAATGAGAAGACGGCGGCTGGCTGGGATCAAATCCTGCTTTCGCTCGAAGGGGCTCCAGAGCAAATGGGGGTGGGGGGGCAAGAGGACGGCGGCCAGAGGCGAGCGCTCAGCTGAAGAAGCCGAAAGGAGAGAAACCGAGTCAGGGGCAGCGTTGGCGGCAGCGGCAGGGTCTTCCTAGTGCGTGGCTGATCCCTAAGGCAGTGCTTCGGGTGAGAGGGAAGAGTAAGGCAGCGGCCGTAGTCCGGGGCGCGGGGCCCCCTGTCCTAATCCCAGAGAGACCGAAGAGAAGCGGGTGGGTCCTGCTCCCGAGGCCGAGGGTCACGTGGCCACCGCCTCCAGGTAGCTCTGCAGCTTGCGGACGGTGGTCTCGTCCAAGGAGAAGAGGTCGAAGTCGAAGGTGGTGTTGGTGACGTTGAAGTGGCCCGTCTCTTCAATCAGGTTGACGATCTGGGACGGGAGGAGGAAGACACCGGCGTTAAAGACTCCCCCCCGCGACACGTTCAGAGGTAGCCCTGGCTTGGCCACACCCTTCAATGAGTCACCGAAAAAGCTAAGTTGGGAAGGACTTTTTTTCACGCTTAGGATCGCGGTGAGGGGCGATTGGGGAGCTCGGAGCTCCGCGGCTTTCTTGAAGACGTTTCGTGGCTCGAATAGGTGACGTCATCAGAGCGAGAAGGGAGTGGGGTTTGTGGAGAGGAGGAAGAGGAGGACTGTGGGGTCCTGGGTGCTCTCTGAGCTGGGCGGTTTCCTTGCAGACGTTTCACGACCCAACTAGGTAACATCACCAGTGCTAGTTGTCATCATCATCACAATCAGCATCACTAGCACTGATGCTGTTATCTAGTTGGGTCATGAAACGTTTGTAAGGAAACCACCCAGCTCAGAAAGCACCCGGGACCCCACAGTCCTCCTCTTCCTCCTCTCCACAAATCCCACTCCCTTCTCGCCCTGATGACGTTACCTAGTTGGGCCACGAAAGGTCTGCAAGGAAACCCCCAAGCTCAGAGAGCCCCAAGAACCCTTCAGGTAGACCCCGAGCTACAAATATTCTCCTTTATTAGTACTTCGGATTGCCGCAGCCTCCTGGTTCTGATCACGCGATCCAAATTCGGGCACTTGGCAACTGGCTCGTATTTATGACGGCCGCAGTGTCACCCGATTCCCTTTTGCGACCTTCTGGCAAGCAGGTTCACTTAACAACCAGGTTACTGACTGAACATGGACGTAACAACCATGACACGGGGTGAACCCCGCTCTTAGCCACTGCCTCACTTAGCAACTGAAATTTCAGGCTCAATGGCAACACGCTGAAATTCAGGCCGGCCTGCAGCCGCCACCTCTCGTCCCTGAAGCCATTTCTCAATTGGGTAAATTAATCACTCTGAATTGTGGTGGGGGGGGGGGGGGAGGGGGCACCAATTCATTGCCTGCCTCCCAGTTTCCTGGAATTCCCAGTTTCTGCTGGTCCAAGGAACTCTGGGAGGCTGAAGAGAGGCCAGGCTGGTCATCTGCCAGAGGGTCCTGCAGGGGGCAAAGGGGCTGGACTACATGACCCAAAAGGTCCCTTCCTACTCGAGGATTCTAAATACCTGCCAGGGTTTGGCCTCCCCATGGGCAGACGGGGCATCATTCCCAGGACTTCCTGCCCCCTGAGGAAGACGGAATTATTATAATGTAATTATTAAAGTATTGCGTTACTTCAAATTGAGCAGCGATCGCTTTAAGAGCAACAGCCGTGACGCTGACGCTCATCTGCCGCTTCATCCTGTTTTACAGACTCTCTAGCGGCCCCTGGTGGCCCAGTGCTTGCACTGCAGCGTGGCAGGCAAGAACTCTGCCCACACAGCTAGCAGCAGTTCGATCCTTGACCGGTTCAAGGTTGACTCAACCTTCGGTCCTTCCTGCTGAGGTCGGTAAAACGAGGACCCAGATGGTTGAGGTTGACTGTGTAAACAGCTTAGAGGGGGCTGTAGAAGCACTAAGAAAGCGGTATGTAAGTCTAAGGCTCGGGGAGGGAGGGAAGGGAGGGAGGGAAGGAGAGAAGGGAGGAGCTTGAGTGGAAGGAAGGAGGGCAGGAAATGAGGGGAAGGAAGGAAGCTCTCGTGGTGCAATTGTTGCAATGCAGCATTGCAGGCTAATTCTGCCCACTGCCAGCAGTTCGATCCTGACTTGCTCAAGGCTGACTCAGCCTTCTGTCCTTCGGAGGTGGGTAAAGTGAGGACTCAGATGGCTGGGGGGCAAGAGGCTGACTCTGCAACCCGCTTACAGAGGGCTGTAAAAGCACTGGGAAGCGGTAGGTAAGTCTTAAGTGGGAAGGAAGGAAGGAAGGAAAGAAAGAAAGGAAGGAAGGAAAGAAAGGAGAGAAAGAAGGAAGGAGCCAGAGGCAACCCGCTTAGAGAGGGCTGTAAAAGCACTGGGAAGTGGTATGTAAGTCTTAAGTGGGAAGGAAGGAAGGAAGGAAGGAAGGAAGGAAAGAAAGGAGGGAAAGAAGGAAGGAAGGAGCCAGAGGCTGACTCTGCAACCCGCTTAGAGAGGGCTGTAAAAGCACTGGGAAGTGGTATGTAAGTCTTAAGTGGGAAGGAAGGAAGGAAGGAAGGAAGGAAGGAAGGAAAGAAAGGAGGGAAAGAAGGAAGGAAGGAGCCAGAGGCTGACTCTGCAACCCGCTTAGAGAGGGCTGTAAAAGCACTGGGAAGTGGTATGTAAGTCTTAAGTGGGAAGGAAGGAAGGAAGGAAGGAAGGAAAGAAAGGAGGGAAAGAAGGAAGGAAGGAGCCAGAGGCTGACTCTGCAACCCGCTTAGAGAGGGCTGTAAAAGCACTGGGAAGTGGTATGTAAGTCTTAAGTGGGAAGGAAGGAAGGAAGGAAGGAAGGAAGGAAGGAAAGAAAGGAGGGAAAGAAGGAAGGAAGGAGCCAGAGGCTGACTCTGCAACCCGCTTAGAGAGGGCTGTAAAAGCACTGGGAAGCGGTAGGTAAGTCTTAAGTGGGAAGGAAGGAAGGAAGGAAAGAAAGAAAGGAAGGAAGGAAAGAAAGGAGAGAAAGAAGGAAGGAGCCAGAGGCAACCCGCTTAGAGAGGGCTGTAAAAGCACTGGGAAGTGGTATGTAAGTCTTAAGTGGGAAGGAAGGAAGGAAGGAAGGAAGGAAGGAAAGAAAGGAGGGAAAGAAGGAAGGAAGGAGCCAGAGGCTGACTCTGCAACCCGCTTAGAGAGGGCTGTAAAAGCACTGGGAAGTGGTATGTAAGTCTTAAGTGGGAAGGAAGGAAGGAAGGAAGGAAGGAAGGAAGGAAGGAAAGAAAGGAGGGAAAGAAGGAAGGAAGGAGCCAGAGGCTGACTCTGCAACCCGCTTAGAGAGGGCTGTAAAAGCACTGGGAAGTGGTATGTAAGTCTTAAGTGGGAAGGAAGGAAGGAAGGAAGGAAGGAAGGAAGGAAAGAAAGGAGGGAAAGAAGGAAGGAAGGAGCCAGAGGCTGACTCTGCAACCCGCTTAGAGAGGGCTGTAAAAGCACTGGGAAGTGGTATGTAAGTCTTAAGTGGGAAGGAAGGAAGGAAAGAAAGAAAGGAGGGAAAGAAGGAAGGAAGAAGCCAGAGGCTGACACTGCAACCCGCTTAGAGAGGGCTGTATAGCACTGGGAAGCGGTATAGAAGTCTAAGGGCTCTTGCTAAGCGGTTTACAGAGTCGCCCTACTGCTCGCCTAACAATCCTCTCCGTTTACCGACCTCGGAAGGACGCAAGGCTGAGTCAACCTTGAGCCGGGCAGGATCGAACTCTTGGCGGTGGGCGGAGTTAACCCGCCCTGCTGCATTCTGAGCCCTGGGCCACCCCGGGGGGGCTGCCTTTGGGTCCCCTGCCTGCATCCCCTGGGCCAGGCAATTCGGAAAATGGATCCCATCAGATCTGCAAAGCGGAGGGAGCGGCCCTCCCCTCCCTCCTCTGGCGGAGCCACCCAGACGCCCCCCCCCCTCTCACCTGCTGCAGGACGTTGCGTTCCCGTAAAGCCATCAGCCGCCGGTGGAGCTCCACCAACTCATCCGTGTAGGCCTGGAAGGAGCGGGGGGATAGAAGGGGTGGGAGAGGGAGACCAGGTTAGTTAGGAGGTGCTACCTTGGTGGTGGTGGGGGAGCTGGAGGGGCGTTTCCTTAGCCAAGCGCCAGACTGAGGATGTTAGCTAGCTGGGTTGGGCAGCGCCTGCCAGGAAGGCTCAGAGAGAAGCAAGGAGCCCCCTCGGCACGGATGACGTTACCTCGTTGGGTCGCGAAAGGTCTGCCAGAAGCCCCCCCCTCTCTCGGACCCCTCCCGAAACAGGCCGTACCTTGTCGTAAGTCCCTTTCTTCAAGATCTTCTCCGGCTTATTGCAGGACTCCGGACTTTTCCTGCCCGACACCTGAGACGGAAAGCGGGAAGAATCGGGAAGAAATTCCAGCAGGGAAGGAAAGTTTTGTTTCCCAAACAACAGTGCATCAAACACAGGTAGTCCTCGGTTTAGTGACCGTTCATTGAGTGACTGCATGGCGTCCCGACAGTAACGCTCGTGACCGTGATTCGCACTTACAACCGTGGCTGCAGCATCACCGTGGTTAGGGGATCCTTATTTGAAGTTGGCTTGTATTTATGACGGTCGTGGTCGTAAATTGGGAGCAGGGTCACCAGATGAGCAAAGTCGAAGAGGGGGGGGAGAGGAAGCCAGGTTCACTTAACAACAGGGTGGCTAATCTATCCACGGCAGGGATTCGCTTACCAACTGCAGCAAGAAAGGTCGTAGAGCGGGACATGACTCACTTAACGAAATGTCCTTCGCTTAGCAGCGGAAATGTTGGGCTCAATTCTGGTCGTTTAAGTGTACAGGTAGTCCTCGGCTTAACGACCACAACTGAGCCGCAGAGTTTCCCCTGCTAAGCGAAGGGCATTTTGTTAAGCGAGTCCTGTCCTGTTTTACGACCTTCGTTGGTGGTGGGGAGGCAAATCCTGGAGGGTCTTCAGGGAATCCAGCATCCCCTCCTCCTCCCGTCAGCTGTGCTTGTCAGAAGGTCCCAAAAGGGGATCACACTGCGGCCGTCGTAAGTACGAACCGGTTGCCAAGCGTCCCATTTCGATCCTGTGACCGCAGGGAGGCTACGACGGTTGTAAGTGCGAAAAGCCAGTCATTTTTCTCAACGTTGTCGTGACTTCCAACGGCCGCTAAGCAAGTGGCTGCGATTTGAGTCCTGAAAGCCGGCCTGGTCTGGGATGAAGACCCTCCCCCATAAAAACCCGTGCGGGCAGTCCTCAACTTACAACGGTTCATTTAGTGACCGTTCAAAGTTACAACGGCCCTGGAAAAAGGGACACGTGACCCGTTTTTCACACTTGTGACCGCTGCAGGCGACAGGATCAAAATTTAAGAGGCTTCGAAACGGGCTCGTATTTATGACGGTCGCCGTATCCGGGGGGCACCTGACCTCCCCCTTTTGCGACCCTTCTGACGAGCAAAATCAACGGGCACGCCGGATTCGCTGAACAACCGTGCCACTAGCTTACCAACCGCAGAGATTCGCTTAACGACGGTGTCAAGAAAAGGCCGTAAGATGGGGCAAAGCCCACTTAACGCATTTCTCCCCTCCTCTCTGGGCTGGAGGGCTTTTCCTCCGACCCAGAGGGCTCCCCCCATCTCCCCAACTTCATCCGACCTAGAAACACCTTTGGAGGGGAGGGGGCTGCTTTCCCTGCCCCCCCTCCCCCCCCCCCGCTTCCAAGGAGCCCCACAGTCCCCCGTCTGGGCCATGGGTGGGTGTGCCCTCCCCCACCTCCCCTGGGGCTCCAGCCGGGGCGCCTGGCAGAGCTGAGCTGCTTGGCCACGTAAGCAGGGTGGGGGGTGGGGGGGCTGACCTTGTTGTTAGCGGAGGGGCCCTTCTGCCTGGGGGGCGTATCTCGACTGGGCAGGCAGGAGTCAGCACTGTTGTCGGTGTCACTGTCGCTGTGGCTGAGCCTGGGGAAGAAAAAAGGTGGGGGGCCCCCCCCTGGGAATTAGGGTAGAAGTGTGGCCGGGAGGGGGGGGGAGAGAAGGTGGAGCCCCCAGACCAAGTAGGAGAGAAAGGCAGGCGGAGGTCGTATGTATAAGATTGGATCTCCTGCTTGAACAGGGGGATGGACTAGAAAACCTCCAGGGTCCTGCTCCATTCCACTTCTATTTACTCTCTTCTCTTCTCTTCCTATTCCCTCTTCTCTTTCTATTTTCTCCCTTCTAATTAACTCTATTCTATTATTCTATCTTTATTCCTATCTATTCTATTCATTCTATTCTATTTTCTATTCTATTTTATTCTCTATTCTATTTTCTGCCTTCTAATTTATTCTATTATTCTATTCTTATCTATTCTATTCTAATTCACTATTCTATTTTCTATTCTATTCTCTATTCTATTCTCTCCCTTCTAATTAACTCTATTCTATTATCTCCTTATTCCTTATCTATTCTAATTCATTCTATTCTATTCTTTCTATTCTATTCTATTTGCTATTCTATTCTATTTCTATTTTCTCCCTTCTAGTTTATTCTATTATTCTATCCTTATTCCTTATCTATTCTATTCTAATTCATTCTTTTATTTTCTCTTCTATTTTCTTTCTATTTTCTCCCTTCTAATTTACTCTATTATTCTATCCTTATTTCTTATCTATTCTATTCTAATTCATTCTATTCTATTCTATTTTCTATTCTATTCTTTCTATTTTCTCCCTTCTAATTAACTCTATTCTATTATTATCTCCTTATTCCTTATCTATTCTATTCTAATTCATTCTATTCTAATTCATTCTATTCTATTTGCTATTCTATTCTATTTTCTCCCTTCTAGTTTATTCTATTATTCCATCCTTATTCGTTATCTATTCCTTTTCTATTCCTTATCTATTCTATTCTATTCTATTCTATTCTATTCCTCTTCTCTTCCACCCTACTTTCTGTTCTATTCCTGATCCTCTTATTCCATCCCATTCGCTTGTTATGTACGTGTCCAATTTGAGAGCAGACAACCCAACCTCCTTGTTAAGGTGTGCCTCTGTGCACACAGGACAGCAAAGGCTATCCATCTATCTATGAAGAGAGGGTGGGGAGGAGGGGGCTTTCCCACTCTCACCTGGCCTCTCTGCTGATGGGGGTGGACTTCAGGGCCACCTCTTCTCCGGAGGAAGTGTCATCCTCGTCCGATTCCTCTGACTGCAGGTCCTCCACCATGGAACGCAGCGGCCCTGCGAGCGGGAAGCCCAGCCGCTTAATTAAAAGGGGGTGGGGGTGGGAGGAGGGGCCAGGGGTTTGGGGCTGGGGGGAATCGGGGCAGGCCCTGGGCAGTCTGAGTTTGGGCCTTCTCAGGGGTTGGGTGCAGGAGTCCCGGCTGACTTTGTGTCCTCACGCCCCTGGGGAGGTGGCCTGGCGCAAGCGTGGAGACCACGGACTATGTGGGGCCACCCTTGAAGTCTGTTCCGAAACCTCCGGTTGGTGCACGGCGTGGGCCCGAGAGCCATCTTTGTGGAGGGGGCCCTAGGGTGGCCCCTATTACACCTCCCCCTGCCCCGCCAACTTCACCGGGCAACGATCTGTTTAAAGTGGGTTGAATTCCTTTTGCTGGGTGGGGGATTCTGGGAGTTGGAGTCCAGCCCTCTTAAAGTGGCCACGGTTGAGAGGTTCTGACCCAAGAGATCCAGGTGCCACATGGCTGCCTGGGAGGACCAGGGTCTCAGCTGCAGGGCAGAGGCACCAACTCACCTGGCGAGGCCGGTGGTGTTTGAAGGGGCCCTGCAGTCACGGCTGGGCTACGCGTGGGGAGGCTGAATCTCTACCTACCTGGAGTGGGGGCGGGGGAGGTTGGGGGGTGAGGGGCAAGGGACCGAAGGCCACCCACCTTGGCTGTGGTTCTGAGAGGGCTCGAAATCTGAGTCGGAACTGGAGTCGGAGCTGGAACTGGAGTTGGAAGGACTGGATACGGCAGACTTTGCCGCCCCCAGAAAAGGAAGAAGAAGAGAGAAGAATGTCAATAAAAGAGAGAAGCCCCCTCCCCATGCATCCCCTCCTCTTCCTCAGGTCCCTCATTCATTCAACCACCCACTCATCTACTCCTTCACCCACCCACTCACCCTCTCATCCATCCAGTTACCCACTAATCCATCCACCACTCACCCATCCATCCACTCACCCACTGTCACCCATCGACTCACCCATCCATCCACCACACCCATCCACAACCCACCCACCCACCTATCCACTCACCCACTGCCACCCATCCACAACCCACCACTCAACCATCCACCTATCCACCCACCCACTCACCACTGTCACCATCCATCCACTCACTCACTCATCCACCACTCACCCATCCATCCATCCATCCATCCACCACACACTCACCCACTCAGTCACCCATCCATCCAATCACCCACTGTCACCCATCCACTCACCCATCCACCACTCACTACTCACCCACCCATCCACCACCCATCCATCCCCTCACCCATCCATCCCATCACCCCCCTCACCCATGCATCCACTCACCCATCCACCACTCACTCACCCACTCAGTCACCCATCCATCCAATCACCCACTGTCACCCATCCACTCACCCATCCACCACTCACCCATCCACAACCCACTACTCACCCACCCATCCACCACTCACCCATCCCCTCACCCATGCATCCCCTCACCCACTGTCACCCATCCACTCACCCATCCACAACCCACTACTCACCCACCCATCCACCACTCACCCATCCCCTCACCCATCCATCCCCTCACCCATGCATCCCCTCACCCACTGTCACCCATCCACTCACCCAACCATCCACCACTCACTCACCCACCCCCTCACCCATCCATCCCCTCACCCACCCCCTCACCCATGCATCCCCTCACCCATGCACCCCTCACCCACCCCCTCACCCATGCATCCCCTCACCCACCCCCTCACCCATGCATCCCCTCACCCACCCCCTCACCCATGCATCCCCTCACCCATGCATCCCCTCACCCACCCCCTCACCCATGCATCCCCTCACCCACCCCCTCACCCATGCATCCCCTCACCCACCCCCTCACCCATGCATCCCCTCACCCATCCACCCCCTCACCCATCCATCCCCTCACCCACCCCCTCACTTATGCATCCCCTCACCCATGCATCCATCCACTCACCCACTGTCACCCATCCACTCACCCAACCATCCACCACTCACTCACCCACCTATCCACTCACCCATCCATCCACCACTCACCCATGCATCCCCTCATCCATGCATCCATCCACTCACCCACTGTCACCCATCCACTCACCCAGCCATCCACCACTCACTCACCCACCTATCCACTCACCCACCCATCCACCACTCACCCATGCATCCCCTCACCCATGCATCCCCTCACCCATGCATCCCCTCACCCACTGTCACTCATCCACTCACCCACCCATCCACCACTCACCCATCCACTCACCCACTGTCACCCATCCCCTCACCCATCCATCCACTCACCCATGTATCCACTCACTCACTCATCCACCACTCACCCATCCATCCATTCACCACTCACTCACCCACTCAGTCACCCATCCATCCAATCACCCACTGTCACCCATCCACTCACCCATCCACCACTCACCCATCCACAACCCACTACTCACCCACCCATCCACCACTCACCCATCCCCTCACCCATGCATCCCCTCACCCATCCACCACTCACTCACCCACTCAGTCACCCATCCATCCAATCACCCACTGTCACCCATCCACTCACCCATCCACCACTCACCCATCCACAACCCACTACTCACCCACCCATCCACCACTCACCCATCCCCTCACCCATGCATCCCCTCACCCATGCATCCCCTCACCCATGCATCCCCTCACCCATGCATCCCCTCACTCACCCACTCAGTCACCCATCCATCCAATCACCCACTGTCACCCATCCACTCACCCATCCACCACTCACCCATCCACAACCCACTACTCACCCACCCATCCACCACTCACCCATCCCCTCACCCATCCATCCCCTCACCCACTGTCACCCATCCACTCACCCAACCATCCACCACTCACTCACCCACCTATCCACTCACCCAACCATCCACCCCCTCACCCATGCATCCCCTCACCCACCCCCTCACCCATGCATCCCCTCACCCATGCATCCCCTCACCCACTGTCACCCATCCACTCACCCACCCATCCACCACTCACCCATCCACTCACCCACTGTCACCCATCCACTCACCCATCCATCCCCTCACCCATGCATCCACTCACCCACTGTCACCCATCCCCTCACCCATCCATCCACTCACCCACTCATCCACCACTCACCCATCCATCCATCCACCACTCACTCACCCACTCAGTCACCCATCCATCCAATCACCCACTGTCACCCATCCACTCACCCATCCACCACTCACCCATCCACAACCCACTACTCACCCACCCATCCACCACTCACCCATCCCCTCACCCATGCATCCCCTCACCCATGCATTCACTCACCCATGCATCCCCTTACCCATGCATCCACTCACTCACCCACTCAGTCACCCATCCATCCAATCACCCACTGTCACCCATCCACCACTCACCCATCCACAACCCACTACTCACCCACCCATCCACCACTCACCCATCCATCCCCTCACCCACTGTCACCCATCCACTCACCCAACCATCCACCACTCACTCACCCACCTATCCACTCACCCAACCATCCACCACTCACCCATCCACCCCCTCACCCATGCATCCCCTCACCCACCCCCTCACCCATGCATCCCCTCACCCATGCATCCATCCACTCACCCACTGTCACCCATCCACTCACCCAACCATCCACCACTCACTCACCAACCTATCCACTCACCCACCCATCCACCCCCTCACCCATGCACCCCCTCACCCATCCATCCACTCACCCACCCATCCACCACTCACCCATCCACTCACCCACTGTCACCCATCCATCCCCTCACCCATGCATTCACTCACCCATGCATCCCCTCACCCACTGTCACCCATCCCCTCACCCATCCATCCACTCACCCATGTATCCACTCACTCACTCATCCACCACTCACCCATCCATCCACCCACCACTCACTCACCCACTCAGTCACCCATCCATCCAATCACCCACTGTCACCCATCCACCACTCACTACTCACCCACCCATCCACCACTCACCCATCCCCTCACCCATCCATCCCCTCACCCATCCATCCCATCACCCCCCTCACCCATGCATCCACTCACCTATGCATCCACTCACCCATCCATCCACTCACCCACTGTCACCCATCTACTCACCCAGCCATCCACCACTCACTCACCCACCTATCCACCCACCCATCACTCACCCATCCACCCCCTCACCCATGCATCCACTCACCCATCCATCCCCTCACCCACCCCCTCACCCATGCATCCCCTCACCCATGCATCCACTCACCCACTGTCACCCATCCACTCACCCACCCATCCACCACCCACCCATCCACTCACCTATCCATCCACTCACCCACTGTCACCCATCCCCTCACCCATCCCCTCACCCATCCATCCACTCACCCACTGTCACCCATCCACTCACCCATCCATCCCCTCACCCATGCATCCACTCACCCATCCATCCACTCACCCACTGTCACCCATCCCCTCACCCATCCACTCACCCATGTATCCACTCACTCACTCATCCACCACTCACCCATCCATCCATCCACCACTCACTCACCCACTCAGTCACCCATCCATCCAATCACCCAGTCACCCATCCACTCACCCATCCACCACTCACCCATCCACAACCCACTACTCACCCACCCATCCACCACTCACCCATCCCCTCACCTATGCATCCCCTCACCTATGCATCCCCTCACCCCCCTCACCCATGCATCCACTCACCCATGCATCCCCTCACCCATGCATCCCCTCACCCATGCATCCACTCACCCACTGTCACCCATCCCCTCACCCATCCATCCACCCATGTATCCACTCACTCACTCATCCACCACTCACCCATCCATCCATCCACCACTCACTCACCCACTCAGTCACCCATCCATCCAAGCACCCAGTCACCCATCCACTCACCCATCCACAACCCACTACTCACCCACCCATCCACCACTCACCCATCCCCTCACCCATCCATCCCATCACCCCCCTCACCCATGCATCCACTCACCCATGCATCCACTCACCCATCCATCCACTCACCCACTGTCACCCATCCACTCACCCAGCCATCCACCACTCACTCACCCACCTATCCACCCACCCATCACTCACCCATCCACCCCCTCACCCATGCATCCCCTCACCCACTATCACCCATCCACTTACCCAGCCATCCACCACTCACTCACCCACCTATCCACTCACCCACTGTCACCCACCCACTCCCTCACCCATGCATCCACTCACCCATGCATCCCCTCACCCACTGTCACCCATCCCCTCACCCATCCATCCACTCACCCATGTATCCACTCACTCATCCACCACTCACCCATCCATCCATCCACCACTCACTCACTCACTCAGTCACCCATCCATCCACTCACCCACTGTCACCCATCCACTCACCCAGCCATCCATCACTCACTCACCCACCTATCCACTCACCCACTGTCACCCATCCACTCCCTCACCCATGCATCCACTCACCCATGCATCCCCTCACCCACTGTCACCCATCCCCTCACCCATCCATCCACTCACCCATGTATCCACTCACTCACCCATCCATCCATCCACCACTCACTCACTCACTCAGTCACCCATCCATCCACTCATCCACTGTCACCCATCCACTCACCCAGCCATCCACCACTCACTCACCCACCTATCCACTCACCCATCCATCCACCACTCACTCACCCACCTATCCACTCACCCATCCATCCACCACTCACCCATCCATTCACTCATCCATCCATCCACTCATCCATCCATCCACTCATCCACCACTCACCCATGTTCACTCAGTCAGTGACTCTGGGCCGCGTGTGGTTTATAATATATATATTTGGTAGAGGCAGTCGTCGACTTAACCCGAATTGAGCCCAAAATGTATGTCGCCAAGTGACTTTGATCCAATGTTAACAAACTTCCCTCGCCCCTTTTGCTCAGCAAATCCCTGAAATTGTTTGGTCCGTCGCACGGGAAGCGAATCTGTCACCCCCCCGCACCCCCCCGCCCGTGGACCTTGATTGTCAGGTGGCAAAAGGGGAAACACACAACACCCCTGGGGATGCCGGCAACCGTCCTAAACGCAGGTCGGCTACCAAGGGCCCGTGAGGACATCATGTGGCCGTGCAGATGCTGCAACGGGCGCTAAGTGTGAACATCGGAGCCCCTTTTCTCAACATGAGTGCAGCTTGGAATGGCCACTAAACAAACTGTTGCTAAGTCGAGGACTCCCTGACTGCCCCGAGCAAAAAAAAATAACTCCCCCCCCCCCAAGTGGGCAGAGGGGAGCCATCTTTCCTGGCCAGCGGAGCGAGCGAGCCGGGCCGGCCCTCACCTCGGACTTGAGCGAGGCCTCGTCCTCCGAGTTGGACTCCTCGGCCACCGTCACCTCCACGGGCTTCTTGATGGCCTTGGCTTCGCTCTCCGGCTTGGGCTTCTCGGCTTTGGCGCTGGGCCCCTTCTCCTTGGGCAGCTTCTTCTCCGCGTAGGAGGCAGAGGAGGAGGTGGTGGTGGTGGTGGTGGGCGCGGCATTGGCGGGGTTCCGGTGGGCGTTGGTGGGGAGGGTCTTGGCTCCCTTGGAGCTGTTCTTCTTGGGCTTCTTGGGCATGGGCTTGGGCGACTCCACCGCCAGGGGCCGCTTGGTCGAGGGCTTCCCTTCGGGGGCCGGGGCTACCCCCCCCTTGGGCGAGGCGTTCTCCAGCTTGTGCTCCTTCAGGGCCATCTTGGCCTCCTTGAGGGCGGCCTTGGGGAGGGGCTTCTCCTCCTTCGGCCCTTTGTTCTCGGTGGCGTGCTTCTTGGAGGGCTCCTTGGCGGCCTTGCCGGCTTCCCGCTCGGGGTCTCGCGAGGAGCCCTTGCTCTCCGAGTCTTTCCGCGGCCTCTCCCGGTGCTCCCGCGTGACTTTGTGGGACTTGGGGAGTTTGCCCCCCTCTTTGTTCACCTCCTAGACATCAGAGGGGAGAAAAGAAAGGAAGAACAGAATAACATTGCTGGAAGGGAACTTGGAGGCCATCTAGTCCAACCCCTGCCCCACCCAAGCAGGAGACCCTACACTATTTGTGACCGATGGCAGTCCAGTCTCTTCTTGAAAGCCTCCAAGGATGAAGCTCCCACAACTTCTGCCTGCCTGCCTACCTACGTAATCATCTACCTCTATCTAACAGATTAACAGAGTTGGAAGGGACCTTGGAGGTCATCTAGTCCAACCCCCGCCCAAGCAGGGGACCCTATACCATTTCTGACAGAGGGCAGTCCAGTCTCTCCTTGAAAGCCTCCAGGGATGAAGCTCCCACAACTTCTGAAGGCAACTCCTGTTCCATGGGTTGATGGTTCTCCCTGTCAGGAAATCCCTCCTTATTTCCACGTTGAATCTCTCGTGGTCAGTTTCCATCCATTCTTCCTTCTCTGGCCTTCAAAGGTGCTTTGGAGAATAGCTTGACTCCTTCCTCTGTGTGGCAGCCCCTCAAATATTGGAAGATACTCTCCTGTCTCCCCTGGTCCTTCTCTTCCCTAGACTAGCCAGGCCCAGTTCCTGCAACCGTTCATTGTATGTTTCAGCCTCCAGTCCCCTCATCATCCTGGTTTGCTGCACTCTTTCTAGAGTCTCAACCTCTATTTTATAGTGTGGGGACCAAAACTGGATGCAGGACTCTAGGTGTGGCCTTACTAAGGCTTTATAGAGTGGTGTTAGCACCTCCCTTGATCTTGATTCTATCCCTCTGTTCATGCAGCTTAGGATTGCATTGGCTTTTTTGGCTGCTGCTGCTGCCCACGGCTGGCTCCTATTTTTTTAAAAAATTTTTATTTATAACCCTCTCTCTCTCCCCGAAGGGACTCGAGGCGGGGCACAGGGAATTAAAAAACAATTAAAACAAAGTACAAAATTAAAATCAAATTAAACTTACCCTGTGCTAAAAACTTCTATGAAATTAAAACTATCCCTAAAAACCCCTTAATAATTTAAAATTAAAATTACCCTAGGCCAGCCAAACGGAAGAAGTGTGTTTTTAAAGCTGTCGGAAGGAGCGAAGGTCCGTGGTTGTTCTGATTTCGGGGGGAAGGTCATTCCAGAGGGTCGGGCCCGCCACAGAGAAGGCCCTTCCCCTGGGCGTCGCCCGCTGGCACAGCCTAGTGGACGGCACCAGGAGAAGTCCCTCTCTGTGGGAGCGAATCGGCCGAAGGGATGTATGGGGCAGAATGCGATCCCGCAGATAGCTAGGAGCGCTTTGAAGATGGTAACTAACACCTTGAAGCGCACCCGAAAGACGACAGGCAGCCAATGCAGCTCGCGCAGGAGCGGTGTTACATGGGAGAACCTAGAGGCTCCCATAACTGCCCGCGCGGCTGCATTCTGGACTAGCTGAAGCCTTCGGGTGCACCTCAAGGGGAGCCCCATGTAGAGAGCATTGCAGTAGTCCAGTCGGGATGTCACGAGGGCATGAGTGACTGTGCGAAGGGCGTCCCGATCCAATAGGGGCCGCAACTGGCGGACCAGGCGGACCTGGTAAAACGCCCTCCTGGCCACGGCTGTCACTTGATCTTCCATGGACAGCCGGGCATCAAGGAGGACGCCCAAGTTGCGTGCCCCATCCACAGGGGTAAGGTGATCGTCCCCTATGGCCAGTGGGGGTGCTTGTCCACTAAGACTCCCAGATCCCCCTTACAGTTAGTGATATTCAACCCGGTTTAATACAATAATACAATAGCAGAGTTGGAAGGGACCTTGGAGGTCATCTAGTCCAACTCCCTGCCTAGGCAGGAAGCCCTATACCATTTCAGACAAATGGCTCTCCAACATCTTCTTGAAGACTTGCAGTGTTGGGGCATTCACAACTTCTGGAGGCAACTTCTGTTCCACTGATTAATTGTTCTCACTGTCAGGAAATTCCTCCTCAGTTCTAAGTTGCTTCTCTCCTGGATTAGTTTCCACCCATTGCTTCTTGTTCTGCCCTCAGGTGCTTTGGAGAATAGCTTGACTCCCTCTTCTTTGGGGCAACCCCTGAGATATCGGAACACTGCTATCATGTTTCCCCTGGTCCTTCTTTTCATTAAACTAGAGATACCCAGTTCCTGCAACCGTTCTTCATATGTTTTACCCTCCAGTCCCCTAATCCTCTTGGTTGCTCTTCTCTGCACTCTTTCTAGAGTCTCCACATCTTTTCTACATGGTGACCAAAACTGAACGCAGTTTCTCCCAGTCTATATTCTATGGATTAGTTTCCATCCATTGTTTCTTGTCCTGCCTTCAGGTTCTTTGAAGAATAGACTGACCCCACCTCTTCTTTGGGGCAGACCCCCAAATATTGGAAGGCTGCCATCACGTCTGCCCTAGTCCCTCTTGCCATTAAACGAGACATGACCTGCAATTCCTGCAGGGGCACAAAATCACACCAAGAGCGGTTAACTTTGGGGACAAAACAAGAATTTTTGGACAATTCTCGAGTGGACTAAATCAGCGTTTCTCAACCTTGGCGACTTTAAGTCCTGTGGACTTCAACTCCCAGAATTCCCCAGCCAGCTGTGCTGGCTGGGGGATTCTGGGAGTTGAGGTCCACAGGACTTCAAGTTGCCTAGGTTGAGGAACACTGGAGTAAATCATTACTTACAGAATAATCCCCCTGGTGTGGATAATGCTGGTTTTTATGGGTAGCCACTAAAACACCGGATTACATGCACCTTGAGCGGGGCAATTTTGCTCTAACAGAGGTAGTTCTCCAGTCGCGACCGCCTGAGCCCAAAATCTGTCGCTAAATAAGCAAGGCAGCGAAGGGAGTTTCATCCCATTTCACCACCTTTCTAGTCGTTAAGCGAAACCCTGCAGGGAGTAATCTAGTAACACGGTTGTTAAGTGAATACGGGCTTCCCCCCCATGGACTCTGCTCATCACAGAAGGTTGCAAAAGGGGATGGCGTGACACCCCCCCTCCCCCCCCGAGACAGGGCGACCATTGCTAATGCAAACCAGTTGCCCCCCCCCCCCCCGGTGGGAAATGTTGGTTGCTTGGCCGTGGGGGATGCTGCCGCAGTCGTTAAGTGTGAAAAACGGTGATAAGTCACCTTTTAGCAATTTAGTGCCATTTCGCTCTGAAGCTGAAGAAGCTGCTTGTTTGAGAAGCGAAACGCCTTCCAAGGAAAACACAGAAAGTCCAGTTTTGTCTTGCAAAAAAAATGCACCTTTGGGGCAACCGCCACCTGAAGGAAGGAGATTCTCCACAACTATTACGTTTCATGGATATATATATATATATACACGGGATATATATATATATATATTTGCTTTCGTAGATTTTCATGGGTGTAGGTATGCTGGCATTGCTTGCTTCGGGTATTTTCCCGTGTATAAGGCATGGAAATGTTATTGCAACGTTTCGACAAGCTCTCACTTGTCATCATCAGGCTTTGGTCTGTGACTGCGAAGGCATGGCCCTTTATTAAATCTTGGTGGGGGGTGGGGGGGTGCTGACTATTGTTGTGAGTGTGTTGATTGGCTGTGCAGCTGCATCATGACTGGTATATTGATGCTGATTGGTCTCATTTGTATGTTTCTCCTATATGCCACATATAGGACAAACCAACAAAAGGATAAGTGCACGTATCGCAGAGCATAAAAATGCATTAAAAATCAACTTAATACCTCATCTCTTTATCAGCATTTCAAAACTACAGGACATGACAATGACTTTCAAGGAACTAAAATGATCTCCAAGGCAGAACAGCTCAACAGGAGAGTAATCAGAGAAGCCATTGAAATAGAGAAGCAATCTAACAGCATGAACAAACCTGATGACACCTCCCGCCTACCAGACATCTGGAAACCAGCACTGATCAGCAGACAAGCCCCACCCTCCACCCAAGCCGTTGAAATTCAAAATAAGGAGAAACATACAAATGAGACCAATCAGCATCAATATACCAGTCATGATGCAGCTGCACAGCCAATCAACACACAACAATAGTCAGCACCACCCCACCAAGATTTAAAAAAGGACCATGCCTTTGCAGTCACAGTCACAGACCAAAGCCTGACGATGACAAGTGAGATCTTGTCGAAACGTTGCAATAACATTTCCATGCCTTATATACGGGAAAATACCCGAAGCAAGCAATGCCAGCATATAGGTATGTAGATTTTGGTTTATTCGGGTCTTTTCCCGTGTAAAATTATATATATATATGGTACATATATATAAAACAGAGGCACACACACACACATATATATATATATATATATATATATATATGTGCCTCTGTTAATAGTTTTTATTGAGCAACCGAAGTTACGCGATTGAAAAAAGTGACTTATGAAGGTTTTTCACACTTATGACCATCGCAGTGTCCCTGTGGTCACATGTTCAAAACCTTTGGCCACAGACTCATACTTACGATGAGCGTGGTGTCCCCGGGGTCACCTGGTCCCCTTTTGCGACCGTCTGACCAGCACAGTCAATGGGGAAGCCAGATTCACGTATCAACCACATTACTAACAGTTGCGGCGATTCACTTAACAACGATGGCAAGAAAATGGGGGCAAAAACTCACTCCACAAGTCTTTCCGTTCACCACAGGCATCCTGGGCTCCGTTACGGTCGTACGTTCGAGGACTCCGTGTATCCCAAAGCGACTCACCTTTGACCCATGAGATGGCTTGGACTTCTTAGGATCAGAGAAGGCTGAGAGGGGGATGGTAGGAAGCATGGGATAGTCCGGGCTCGGCCTGGAGACGGTTTCGGCCCCTTCTGGCATGACCATCACCTGGGGAAGAAATCAAGGATCAATCTTGGACATTCTACGTCTGCTTCTCATCGGTCAAGAGTCCAGATCGGGGGCTCTGCAAACCTGGCCACTTTAAAACCTGTGGACTCAAGATCCCGGGAAGGGTTAATACCACTTTGGGAAGGCCACACTTGGAATATTTGCATTCAGTTTTGGTTGCCACGATGTAGAAAAGACGTGGAGACTCTGGAAAGAGTGCAGAGAAGAGCAACAAAGATGATTAGGGGACTGGAGACTAAAACATATGAAGAACGGTTGCAGGAGCTGGGCAGGTCTAGTTTAATTAAAAGAAAGGACCAGGGGAGACATGATAGCAGTCTTCCAATATCTCAGGGGCTGCCCCAAAAAAGAGGGAGTCAAACTATTCTCCAAGGCACCTGAGGGCAGAACAAGAAGCAATGGGTGGAAACTAATCAAGGAGAGAAGCAACTTAGAACGGAGGAGGAATTTTCTGACAGTTAGAACAATTAATCAGTGGAACAGAAGTTGACTCCAGAAGTTGTGAATGCCCCAACCCTGCAAATCTTTAAGAAGATGTTGGAGAGCCATTTGTCTGAAATGGTATAGGGTTTCCTGCCTAGGGAGGGAGTTGGACTAGAAGGCCTCCAAGGTCCCTTCCAACTCTGCTATTGTATTATTGTATTGACTTCAACTCCCAGTCAAAAAAAGACACATGGAGTTACCGTATCGTACGCACCACGATTTTAAAGAGGTAAGTTTTTAAAAAAAGGTTTTTGCACTTAGAGTTTGGATATAAACTCTAAACAATGATTGAAAAAAGATTAAATTCTAACAAGGGAAAGTGGTATGCGGCTACTTGCAACATTGTTTCTAGGTCTGGCTGGTTAAAATTTTTATTTTTCTACTCTCTCCTCTGGGCTCTGAGATGGGCGGTGGAAGGTGGCTTTTCTTTGTCCCTGCCTGACTATTTTAACTATGGAAAATTCCCAGCGTCTCTTTACAATTGGGACTCTCTCTGGATATTAATGAAGAATTTTTTTCTTGCTGGATTTGTGGTTCCTTTCTGGATTACCTTCGCTATTATAACTATTGAGTTGGAAAATTGTCTCTCTCTTGGTTCCTGAATTTTACAACGTTTCAACCTTGATCTGAACTTTTGGCTCCCGGTTAGTCTCACCAACCCCACCCTGAAAACGCCATTTTGGTGGCACTGACTCTAACAGTTAAGATGGCTCAAGAAACAGCACTGACAAGTTTAGAACAACGGATGGCTTCTCTTGAAACTGTTATACAAACTTTGGTAAAAGAAATTCAGGCCCAGAGGGCTGAAAACATCAATTTCAAGAAGGAGCTATTGGACACACGGAAGCAAGTGCTGGAAAACACACAGAAGACTGAAGAATTGGAAGGGGGGCTGGTGGGGGTTAAGGGAGAGATTAAAAATGTTACTAAAGAGGTTGGGGAAACAGATGGGCATGTGTCTAGGATTGATATGGAAAGAATGACATATTTTTTGAGATTTCAGAACGTTCTTGAGGAATCTGGTGAATGCCTCCCTGATCTTATGAGCACAATTTTAGCAGACTATTTACAAAAACCTAAAGATGAGATCAGGGGGGACATTGATCTAGCCTATAGAATTAACTCAGCATATGCCAGGATAAATGAAGTGCCTAGAGAGATACATGTGAAATTTGTTAGAAGGTCAACCAGAGAGGAAATCCTGAAAGTGCAGAGAGAAAGTCCGTTAATCTATCAACAAAAAACGGTTGCTATCTTGAAGCAGATCTCTAGAAAGATTAGAGATGCAAGAAGGAAATTTTCCTTCTTGTCTAAAACATTGTTTGATCACGGGATTTGGTTCAAGTGGGTGACACCCGAAGGGATGCTGGTGTTCTGGGAAGGAGGAAGAGTGAGGATTAAAACAGTTGCTGAGGCGGAAGCCTTTCTTAAAAAACATTCCTCTGCCCTGGGGGAAGATCCAGGGGGGACGGAGGGGGACGCGGCCCCGCCCGCTGGGGGCCAGGGAGGAGAAAAAGAAGATACAATAGCCAAGAGACTTAGATCGAAAAAATAACTTTGCCTTGATTTTTCTGAACAATTTTGCATAATATTTTCTGGATTTTTTGTAAATGTCTGACAGCATGGAACTGAGAATTTAGGTATATGTACTTGCTTTTACCTTGTAGTGTTATGAAAAATGTTTTTTTTTTTGTTATTCTTTTATTGTGTATTTTGAGGTCTCGGAAGGGCCGACGACTCTGACGTGAATGCTCTCAAAATTTCTTTGTATCCCTTACCCTACCCTATAGAAAAAATGTAAAACCAATAAAACTTTTTCAATATAAAAAAAAAAAAGATTAAATTGTATTAATCAACTATTATTTAGAATAGAATCATAAAGAAGTAATGTTATTGGAGGATTTTTGAAATGACCAATGAATGCCAACAGGTGGTTTATGTCTTTAAGTATGAATTATTTTAGGCAAAAGGACATTTAAATAACTGCAGTCAATGGAGAATTGTGTTATAGGGATGGTATATAGAAAGATTTTTGATTTAAAATATTTAAATTAATATGAACTATAAATAATGACCGTGTTGGAATGCACAAAAATTATCTGGAACCAAATGACACGTTTTCTACAAGATGTAACAAAGGATTCCTTTTTTCTTTTTGGTGTTTGTTTGAGATTGAGATTGAGATTTATTGAGACTCAGGGCGGTGTACAACAGTAAAAATAGGTCATACAAAAACTAAAATCATATGTTAAGATTTATTAAATAGATTGGCCTGCCAATTAAACCCCCCTGCTAAAATCAATTTAAAACTACGACAGGCCGGCAGCACGAAATAAATGGGTCTTCAGGGCCCGACGGAAGAGGCGTCGGTTTGACTAAAATAAAATAAAAACTTTTTTTTTTTTTAAAGGAAGATAGACAACACAAGTAGAAAATTGTGGGTTAGACAGCAGCACCACCAAATGGATTCGCAACTGGCTGACCAACCGCACTCAACGTGTAGTCCTCAATGGAACTGCATCTACCTGGAAGGAAGTATGCAGTGGAGTCCCCCAAGGCTCTGTTTTAGGCCCAGTACTCTTCAACATCTTCATCAACGATTTGGATGAGGGGATAAATGGGGAACTCATCAAATTTGCAGACGACACCAAGCTGGCAGGAATAGCTAACACTCCAGAAGATAGGCTTAAGATACAGAAAGATCTTGACAGACTTGAACATTGGGCACTATCTAACAAAATGAAATTCAATTGTGAAAAAAGTAAGGTCCTACATATAGGCAAGAAAAACAAATTGCACAAGTACAGTATAGGTGGTACCTTGCTCAATAGTAGCAACTGTGAGAGGGATCTTGGAATCCTAGTGGACAACCATTGAAATATGAGCCAGCCGTGTGCAGCAGCTGCCAAAAAAGCCAACACAGTTCTAGGCTGCATCAACAGAGGGAGAGAATCTAGATCACGTGAAGTGTTAATGCCACTGTATAGTGCCTTGGTAAGGCCACACTTGGAATACTGCATACAGTTTTGTTCGCCACGATGTAGAAAAGATGTGGAGACTCTGGAAAGAGTGCAGAGAAGGGCAACCAAGATGATTAGGGCACTGGAGATTAAGACATATGAAGAACGGCTGCAGGAGCTGGGTATGTCTAGTTTGATGAAGAGAAGGACCAGGGGAGACATGATAGCAGTGTTCCGATATCTCAGAGGGTGCCACAAAGAAGAGGGAATCAAACTATTCTCCAAGGCACCTGGGGGCAGGACAAGAGGCAATGGGTGGAAACTAATCAAGGAGAGAAGCAACTTAGAACTCAGGAGGAATTTCCTGACAGTAAGAACAATTAACCTCTGGAACAGCTTGCCTCCAGAAGTTGTGAATGCCCCAACCCTGGAAGTCTTTAAGAAGATGTCAGATAGCCATTTGTCTGAAATGGTATAAGGTTCCTGCCCACGCAGGGGGTTGGACTAGAAGACCTACAAGGTCCCTTCCAACTCTGCTATTGTATTCTATTGTATTGTATAACATGACAAAGAGAAGAAGAACCCCAACACAATTTTCCTTCTAGTCTAGTGATGGTGAATGAACCTTGTCAGACCTGAGTGCCCAAACTGAAATATGCGCGCGTGCCGGAGCACCAAATACTGGAAGATCAGCTGGCCGGCACATGCACGACCGTTTTCAAGCCATTTTTTTGCTCCAAAAATGCCCCGATAACCACCCCAAAAATGCCCTTCTTTTTGGCTGTTTTCCAGCATCCCAGCACCTGCGAAGAGCAGCTGGCGATAGCGCACGTGCCCACAGAGAGGGCTCTGCGTGCCACCTCTGGCATGCGTGCCATAGGTTCGCCGTCGCGGTCCTGGTCCCCTCGGCAGGGCTGCCTGCCCCTTAATGACTCACCCCTCCGGCTTTGATGAGCTTGTGACGGAATTCCTTGGTGGGGTTATTGAAGGTGAGTTTCTCGCAGCGCAGGTGGTTCACCGGGGGGTTTCCTTCCAGGTTGAGGAAGAGGTCGTAGGTGAAGCACACTTTCTTCGGTTCCTCCTGAAAGCGAGAGGGAGAAATCTCAAAGAGGTGGCCAAGGGTTACGCGACCTTCCCTATCCTGCAATTCCCACAGCTCCCTCTCCCTCTCCCTCTCCGTGTTCAGGCAGCTAAGGAGAAGAACGAGGAGTGTCACCATGGGGGAAAACCCACTCCAAACTCTGCCACATCGTTGGCAAATCCTTCTGGGGATTGGAGGAGGGCCTGTCAACATTCAAAGCGGGGTCGAAGTACAGGAGGGGAGCATCCAGATCTATCAACAAAATCTTGGCGAGGACGTGGCAAAATCCTGGCCTGGGCCGATTGGTGCAGGAGCAGACCTGGCATCACCTTCGCTGTCACCGTGCCATGCTGAGCGGCAGAGACGGTCTTCAAAAGGGTTAAAAAAAAAAAAAGACTAGTGTGCCTAATATATTTTGGACATGAGCTTCGAGATTAAGGGGTGAAATCCTACCGGTTCGGACCTTTGCTCCCAGGAGGCTTCCCTGAGGCCTGCTAGGCCAAAAACAAGGTGGTGCGAAAGAAAGAAAAAAAGAAAGAAAAAAAGAAAGAAAGGAAGAAAGAAAGAAAGAGAAAAAGGAGAGGGAGGGAGGATCACAGACCTGGCGCTAAACGCAGCTTCAGAGGATTTTTAAATTTTTAACTTTAAATTTTTAACTTTAAATTTTTATTATTTTAATCAGGGTTAGTTTGGGTTTTTTTCCACGTTTCGGCCAATAGTTTAATTATGTCTTTTAAAAGCTTTCTTTTTATATATTTGTTTCTATTTTGGCTGTACACTGCCCTGAGTCCTTCGGGAGTAGGGCGGTATAAAAAAACCAATAAACTAAACTAAACTACCTTAAAAGAGCACAGCAATCCAGGGCTGGAAGGGACCTGGAGGTCATCTAGTCCAACCCCCTGCTCCAGCAGGACATTTTTTTTTATTAGAAGATTTTATGAAGATTACAATTTCTCCCCCCCCTCCCTCCCCAGACTTCCCAGAACAAGCACAGGGTATAACATTCACAAGCATAAGACTAAAATATCTTAACAAAATAATACATACATATTGTCCCTAGTTAACTCCTTGTAACTCAAAACATCATAAACATAAACTACTTAAAAATATTTCATTCATATGCTATATAATCCTTCTTATTTGGATACTTTTTTTTGCATATAATCGATCCATCTTCTCCATTCTAATATCTATCTTTCATTTGAATGATCTTTAAGATACGATGAAATTTTTGCCATCTCAACCAAATGCACGGCTTTTAAGGTCCATTCCACTGTAGTGGGTGGATCTTGCTTCTTCCAATACTGTGCCACCAGCAACCTGGCAGCTGTTATCAAGTTCTAAAATCAACTTAGTTTCTATTGCTGTGCAATCCGTAACCATTCCCAACAGGAAAAACTGTGGTGTAAATTTAATTTCTTTCCTTAAGATATTTTGAATGATCCACCGTATCTTTACCCAGAAAGCCTTTTTTTTTTTTTTTTTACAGGTCCACCATACGTGAAAATATGTGGCATCTTCACACTCACATCTCCAGCATTTGGGTTGTAGCAGGACATTGTTTAAGTGAGTTTCTGTCTTTGAATCCCCCCCCCCCCCCCAGTTAAGTGACTACATAGCCACGCCCACCCAGTCACATGACCTCCCCCACCAAGCCACGCCCACAGAACCGGTAGGAATTTTATTTTATTTTTTTCAGATTTCACCACTGGCTCGTCTTGTTTTCCCAGAGGCTCCTTAATGAATTTGGCGGTGAGAGAATGAAGAAACGATCCTTCTATCTCCTTCCAGAATGATCAGCGCAAAGGGGTGGGTGGGGAGGGGAGATCGATCAGCGCTCGAATGAAACCATCATACGTACCCAGGTTTCCCCCCAAAACAAGACTGGAACCTATGTTTCTTTCTCGCTCCAAAAGACACACATTAGGGCTTATTTTCCAGGTGCTTTTTGGACTATAAAACACACCAAGGTTTTTAAAGAGGTAAATTTAAAAAAAAAGAAGCTTTTGCACTCTGTAGGCCTCCCAAACCCTCTGCTGGCCTCATTTTTTGCAAAAAATGGGACATACAGAGAGTTTGAGAAGCCTGCAAAGTGCCCCTGGGGGCTGCCCCCCCCCAAAACAAGCAAAAAAACCGGCCCTTTTTTTTGCCCAGAAAAGGGCATGCAGAGCCTTTAGGACAGGGGTCTCCAACCTTTGCAAGTTTAAGTCTGAAGGACTTCAGCTCCCAGACGTCTCCAGCCAGCAAAGCTGTCAGTGTCAGGGCCTGGGCCAGGGGTCTCCAACCTTTGCAACTTTAAGTCTGAAGGACTTCAGCTCCCAGACGTCTCCAGCCAGCAAAGCTGTCAGTGTCAGGGCCTGGGCCAGGGGTCTCCAACCTTTGCAACTTTAAGTCTGAAGGACTTCAGCTCCCAGACGTCTCCAGCCAGCAAAGCTGTCAGTGTCAGGGCCTGGGCCAGGGGTCTCCAACCTTTGCAACTTTAAGTCTGAAGGACTTCAGCTCCCAGACTTCTCCAGCCAGCTTTGCTGGCTGGAGAAGTCTGGGAGCTGAAGTCCTTCAGATTTAAAGTTGCAAAGTTTGCCCACCCCTGTCTTAGGGGAAGAAGAGCCAGGTTTTTCTGTTCATCCACACCTTGCCTCCGATTTGGAAGGCAAGATACGGGCATAAAAGATTTAAAAGAGGAAGGGGAAATTGGTTCCCACGGCTGGCCAGGGGATAAGATGCAGGGAGGAGGAGGGGGAGGAAGAAAACCAAAGGATACCTTATTCTTGAAGTAGACCTCAATGGGCATAATGAACCCCGCGTAGCCAGACTCCTCCACTTTGTAAGGGGGCTCTTTGCAAACTGGGGGGAGAGAGAAGCAAAAAACGAGCGTTAGTAAACCTCCCCAGCAGCACCGAGGAAAGCAGGAGAACGGCAGGGAGGAGAATCAAAACGGTGGGGCCAAAGCGAGACACTCTTACTACCCGTAGTAAGGATCTGCAGGCAGTACCTGGCAGTTCATTTAGCGACCGTTGGAAATTACAAGGGCCCCCCCAAAAAGTGACTTCAGACCGTTTCCCGCAACCTACGACCCTTGCAGCATCCCGTCGCATGACTCGAATCCAGACCCTGGGCAACTGGCTCATACTTACGACAGATTCACCTAACGCGTGGCCAACTTAACCACTGCAGTGATTCACTTAATGACTCTGGCGAGAAAAGTCGTAAAATGGGAGCAAACCTCACTGAACCAATGACCCAATTAACAACGGAAATGTCAGGCCCGGTGGTGGGCGTAAGTTGAGGACCACCCACCACCTAAAGTTCCTTGGTCAGGATTAAAAGGTGGCTGTTTGAAGCCATCACAGGAAGGGCTGGGGGGACGTTTAAAGCTCGCCCACCACCCCGGTGGCAACTGCACCGAGGGATGTGACACCAGAACCTCCATGAGAAAAATAGGGGGGGGGGGGACAGGACAGAAGCCGCACCCCGTGGTTCCGACCACCCTGGCAGCTGAGAGCTACTCCTGTCACCCCCAAGCAATTCCTCCCGGGGGCTATTCCATTTCAGCCATGTGCCTATGGGCAGTCCTCAACCTACGACTGTTTTTTCAGCGGCTAACTGAAGGAAGGGTGGTTTTGGAGTTCCAGCAGCCCGTGAGTGTGTGCGTGCGCAGTGGGAGTGTCCCCTGATCGCGAGCTGGGTGCGTGTTAACCTAACTGCTTGGTAGCCATGACCGGTTGCAGCGCCCTGGAATCAAGCAATTCCCGTTTGCTAGTTTATCTGCTGGCTTCCCCAGAAAGTCAATGGGGAAGACGGCTGGAAACGTCACAAGGGTAGTTCTTTCCCACCTGTCCATCCCCGTCCCTCTGTGCTTGTGTCACGCTGGCCACTCGCACGCATTTGCACACCCCCGTGCCCCTCTTTACACACCTGTCCACCTTTTCCCCCACCCACACCTCGTTACATTCCTTAGTGTCGTCTCCGGACCAGGCCTTGCTCGCTCACCACCTGGGGCACCTGGCCCCAACTGTGCTGCATCGCCCTCGCAACTCCCTTACACAACCCTCCTGGGCATCCCCCTCATGCCCTCAGGCCTCCTCCCTCACCTGAGCTGTGTCCCTCTTGCACCTTCCCAACCTGTCAGACCCTATCCTGGCATCTCCCACCATCCAGCCTCTTCCGAGGAAGCTTCTTGGATGAGAAGCAAAATGTCTTCTCCTTATTCTTCCTCCTCATTAACCGTGTTGGAGGAGACCTTGGAGGTCATCCATACAACCCTGTTGTGTCCCAGCGGGATCCGGCTGAGCTGATGATGGACTCGGAGAGCGAGGAACCCTATGAGTCTGCCCTGGAAAATGAGGGAGACCTTGGGGAGTGTTCAGAGTCAGAGCAGGAACCAGAGAGGCTGGTTGGCCACCAGGAGGCGCCTGAGGCACGGAGCAGTGGGGAGGATCAGAGGCAGTTTGTCCCTGATGCTAGATTGAGAAGGGCTGAGAAACGGAAGCAGCCACTCCGTAGGCGGGCTCACAGAAGGTGATTGAGCACCAGGTGGTTGTTGATTGGCCCCTCGCAAGAGAGCTTATAGGTGGGGCATTGGGAGGGGACCTTTGCAGGAAACAACTGTTCGAATTAATAGCCAAGAATGTCTGTGTATTCTAGTCGTGTTCGTTTGGACTGTGTATTCTAGCCTGTTCAGAGTAGCTGTTAAGAACTTAACATAGGAAGTTGGTCCTCCCAGTTGAGAAAAAAACACGAGGATTTGTAGCTCAGAGAAGCATCCTGTGTTCCCCCTGAGGTAGCAAGCAGAGGGCTGCTTATATTTGGGTGGAAGATGATAGGGGCGTGACCTGACAAACCAAGCCAGGGAGTCAACATCCCCACAGGTAGAAGTCTAACACCTCAGGGAGAACACAGGATGCTTCTCTGAGCAACAAATCCTTGGTTTTTTTTTCTCAACTGGGAGGACCGACTTCCTATGTTAAGTTCTTAACAGATACTCTGCACAGAATAACAAGAGTTGGAAGGGACCTCGTAGGTCATCTAGTCCAACCCGCACCCCCTTGAAGCAGGAGATCCTATGCCCGTGATGGCGAACCTATGGCACGCGTGCCCGAAGTGGCACACGGAGCCATGTTGCTTGGCACGCATGGTGCTGCCCGTTCCTCTTCTGGGTTTCTGGCGCACATGCGCACGCGTCGATCAGCTGGCCTTCGTGTGTCCGGCAGTGCTGACCTGCACATGTGCATATGAACCAGTAACTGGAAAACCTCCTGGCTGGTGCGCATGCATGCACTGGAAGTTCATTTTCTGGTGCGGCATGCCCCCCCATAGCAGCTCCTCTTCCTGGCCGTGGCCAAGATGTGCATGCACAAAGTACCGTATCTTTTGGCGTATAAGACGCTCCAAAGTATAAAACACACCTAGATTTTGGGGAGGAAAACATCTGCCTCAGCCTCCCAGCAATTTGTCTCCTTACAGCAAACAGCACGGAAGAACAGAACTTGGTGGGTCTCGTTTAATGAAAAGAAGGACCAGGGGAGACATGATAGCAGTCTTCCAGTATCTCAGGGGTTGCCCCAAAGAAGTTTAAGTTTTATTAAATTTATATACCGCGCCACTCTCCCAAAAAGGGACTCGGGGCAGTGCACAGGAAAAATTAAAACCACGCATATACATAAAATACCGATAATAAATATATAAATATTAAAAACATATTAAATTAACCCGGCCTGTGCTAAAACCAATTAAAACCCCAATAAAAACTAATTCAATTTTAAAACCAATAGATGGACTCGAGAAATTAAGCCAGGCCAGCTAAAGAAGAGGGAGTCAAGCTATTCTCCAAGGCACCTGAGGGCAGAACAAGAAGCAATGGGTGGAAACTAATCAAGGAGAGAAGCAACTTAGAACTGAGGATAAATTTCCTGACAGAACAATTAATCAGTGGAACAGAAGTTGCTTCTAGAAGTTGTGAATGCTCCAACACTGGAAGTCTTTAAGAAGAGGTTGGATAGCGATTTGTCTGAAACGGTATAGGGTTTCCTGCCTAGGCAGGGGGGTTGGACTAGAAGACCTCCAAGGTCCTTTCCAACTCTGCTATTGTATTGTATTGTAAGATATACACTGTTTGTGGTGTTACATTTCAGACTATCCCTGTACAGATGCTGTTAAAATTGATGTGGCTTTCCGGGAGTATACGTTATTCTCTGCTATTTAAAAGAAGATACAATAGCACGGGGCCTCTTCAGATCAAGCCTCTATTTTAAAAAGCTGCTTCATTTTGTTAAGTTTAGAATAATAATAATAATAATAATAATAATAATAATAATAATAATAATAATAATAATAATAATAATAATAATAAAGCAGCCTTTAAAAAAATAAGTTTAATCATTTGAACATCCTATTGGCATTTATAGTTACTGACATGGTACCTCCTTGCAGTAAACAGCCTGTTTCAGTTTAGCCTGTTAGAAGGGGGGGGGGGGGGGAAATAAAATAAAATCTGCCCCGCCTCCCAACAATCTGCCTCCTTGAAGCAAACAGCAAATTTCGCTTTCACTTTCAGCCTTAGCAAGCCCCATTTTCTGCAAGGAGGTAAATGGCTGGGAGGCAGAGGCCAAATGGTGGGGGCCGGTGGGTGGGTGGGGGCTACATTTAGTGTATAAGATACACCCAAATTTTCACACTCTTAATGTGGGGGGAGAGAAAGGTGCGTCTTATACTCCGAAAAATACGGTACTCCCTTTTTGGCACTTGGTGCTAAAACGGTTCGCCATCACGGTCCGATGCCATTTAACAGAGGAACGGAGTCGGAAGAGACCTGACAGGTGGCAGTCCATTCTCTTCTTGAAAACCTCTAGTGTTTTGAGCTTCTGGAGGGAAGCCACAAACTGCTTCTACAGAATAACAGAGTTGGAAGGGACCTTGTAGGTCATCTAGTCCAACCCCCTGCTGAAGTAGGAGACCCTACACCGTTTCTGACAGATGGAGGTCCGGTCTCTTCTTGAAAGCTTCCAGGGATGAAGCTCCCACAACTTCTGTCTGTCTGTCTACCTACCTACGTAATCATCTATCTCTATCTAACAGATTAACAGAGTCGGGAGGGACCTTGTAGGTCATCTAGTTCAACCCCCTGCTCAAGCAGGAGACCCTGCACCGTTTCTGACAGATGGAGGTCCGGTCTCTTCTTGAAAGCCTCCAGGGATGAAGCTCCCACAACTTCCGAAGGCAACTTCTGTTCCCTGGGTGGATGGTTCTCACTGTCAGAAGGTTCCTCCTCACTTCCAGGTTGCCTCTTGGGACACCCAGGGCGCCCACGCACACTCGCTCACTCACCACGTTTCGGTTTAGGGAAGCTCTGATGGAGACGGAAGACCACCCTCTCCACGAAGTGCTGAATCTCAAACTGCTCCGGGCCTCGTACAAACACCATCCAGTCGTGGGTGAAGCCCTCCGTGGTGGGCTTCTTGCGCAGCTGGGCACGGTGTCCGAGCTCCAACTTCACCTGGACCGTACACTGGGAAGGGGGAAGGTGGGAGGGGAGGGGAGGGCAAAGGAAGAGAGGGAGGGAGGCAAAAAGACCTTGACTGTTAGATCCAGTTGGCGAACTGCAACAGTGACTTCCTTAAAAAAAAAAAAGTCACACCAACTGCCTAAAGAAGGGCTCACCAACCTTTCGGACCTCAGGGACCACTAAATTCGTAATTTTAAATCCTGCAGACCATAATATTACAAAAATACAATACAATAGCAGAGTTGGAAGGGACCTTGGAGGTCATTTAGTCCAACTCCCTGCCTAGGCAGGAAGCCCTATACCATTTCAGACAAATGGCTATCCAACATCTTCTTAAAGACTTGCAGTGTTGGGGCATTCACAACTTCTGGAGGCAACTTCTGTTCCACTGATTAATTGTTCTCACTGTCAGGAAATTTCTCCTCAGTTCTAAGTTGCTTCTCTCCTTGATTAGTTTCCACCCATTGCTTCTCGTCCTGCCCCCAGGTGCCTTGGAGAATAGTTTGACTCCCTCTTCTTTGGGGCACCCTCTGAGATATCGGAACACTGCTATCATGTCTCCCCTGGTCCTTCTCTTCATTCAACTAGACATACCCAGTTCCTGCAACCGTTCTTCCTATGTTTTAGTCTCCAGTCCCCTAATCAATATGATCTGCCTAATGACCGGCTGGGTGGGCGTGGCTAAGTGGTCATGGATAACTCGATGTCGCTCACTTGCCGGCCTCTACTCGCCCCTTCTCTCCCAGCTACCTGCCCGCCTGGGCTCCTTAGGGCCCCAACAGGGAAAAGTTGTTGGAGCTAAGTAGCTACCAGGAGAAAGAGTTGGCAAAACAGCTCAGTTCAAATTGGATCTGACCGAATAGAAGCACCTCACTGAGGACTACCAGCAGAGGGGAGAGCTGTGGGAGTGCAAGGCCAGGTGCCGGCGGCTGGAGGCTCAGCGGGCTGAGATGGTCAGCCAGTTCCAGGCCACGATGCAGTCCCCCAGGAACGAGGCCCTCCGGCTCTTTGCCACCAGCCGCACCAGGAGGCCGAAGCAGACCCCAAATCGGAATTTCTGGCCCCTTTCCGACCCCCACAAAAGGACCCCGAAGGGGGAAGACTCTCTGCAGCCTCACAAGCGTTCATTGCACGTATCTGTCCCAGGGGCCGTAGTTTGAGGACCCCTGATTTAGGGCAAGATACAACATGCAAAGTTTTCTGTGGACCAACAACATTTTCTCATGGACTACCAGTTGGTGACCGCTGGTCTATAGTTCAGGAAAGACAAGAAACCATTCAATTGGGGGTCAAGCTATTTTCCAAAGCAGCTGAAGGAAGAAGGGCAAGAAGCAACGAAGGGAAACTAACCAAGGGGAGTAGCAACCTGGAATTAAGGCGAAACTTCCTGACGGCGAGAACAATCAACCAGTGGAACAGCTTGCCACCAGAAGTTGTGGTTGCTTCATCACTGCAGGATTTCAAGAAGAGACTGGACAACTATTGGTCTGGAATGGATGAGGGTTTCCTGCTTCAGCGGGGGGTTGGGATGAGATGACCTACAAGGTCCCTTCCAACCTCTGTTATTCTAAGCGCTTAAGGTTCCTGCAATACCCTAAGCCAGGGGTCTCCAAACTTTAAGTCTGAAGGACTTCAGCTCCCAGAATTCTCCAGCCAGCAAAGCTGTCAGTGTCAGGGCCTGGGCCAGGGGTCCCCAACCTTTGCAACTTTAAGTCTGAAGGACTTCAGCTCCCAGACTTCTCCAGCCAGCAAAGCTGTCAGTGTCAGGGTCAGGGGTCCCCAACCTTTGCAACTTTAAGTCTGAAGGACTTCAGCTCCCAGACTTCTCCAGCCAGCAAAGCTGTCAGTGTCAGGGCCTGGGCCAGGGGTCCCCAACCTTTGCAACTTTAAGTCTGAAGGACTTCAGCTCCCAGACTTCTCCAGCCAGCAAAGCTGTCAGTGTCAGGGTCTGGGCCAGGGGTCCCCAACCTTTGCAACTTTAAGTCTGAAGGACTTCAGCTCCCAGACTTCTCCAGCCAGCAAAGCTGTCAGTGTCAGGGCCTGGGCCAGGGGTGTCCAACCTTTGCAACTTTAAGTCTGAAGGACTTCAGCTCCCAGACTTCTCCAGCCAGCAAAGCTGTCAGTGTCAGGGCCTGGGCCAGGGGTCTCCAACCTTTGCAACTTTAAGTCTGTAGGACTTCAGCACCCAGACTTCTCCAGCCAGCAAAGCTGTCAGTGTCAGGGCCTGGGGGCTCCAACCTTTGCAACTTTAAGTCTGAAGGACTTCAGCTCCCAGACTTCTCCAGCCAGCAAAGCTGTCAGTGTCAGGGCCTGGGCCAGGGGTCTCCAACCTTTGTAACTTTAAGTCTGAAGGACTTCAGCTCCCCTGGCCCAGGCCCTGACACAGACAGCTTTGCTGGCTGGAGAAGTCTGGGAGCTGAAGTCCTTCAGACTTAAAGTTGCAAAGGTTGGAGACCCCTGGCCCAGGCCCTGACACTGACAGCTTTGCTGGCTGGAGAAGTCTGGGAGCTGAAGTCCTTCAGACTTAAAGTTGCAAAGGTTGGAGACCCCTGCCCCAACCTACTTTTGTTATGATTGGTAAATTCATTCCTGCTAGAAGCTATTATTTGCCGCTGACCGAATTGGCACAAACTGCAATTGTGTAGAGCAGGGGTAGTCAACCTTTTTATACCTACCGCCCACTTTTGCATCTCTGTTAGTAGTAAAATTTTCTAACCGCCCACCGGTTCCACAGGAATGGCGATTCATAAAGTAGGGAAGTCCATTAAATTTAAAAAAGCAAAGTGCTTCAGTATCGGACAAAACCCCCTACCACCCACCATGAAAGAGGGAACGCCCACTAGGGGGCGGTAGGGGACCAGGTTGACTACCACTGGTGTAGAGTTTATATGTCTACCAGAGTAGTCTGCTCCTCACCTTCGCTATGCAGGTCGTCCTTGGGGGATGACCCCTTGTTTAGTGACCATCTGCAACAGTGGTGAAATGCAACTTTTTTTTTTACTACCGGTTCTGTGGGGGTTGCTTGGTGGGCATCACACTGCAAAATCCCCATTCCTTCCCCACTCTGGGGCCAGCCAGAGGTGGTATTTATCAGTTCTCCAAACTACTCCAAACTTCCTCTATCAGTTCTCCAGAAACTGCTGGATTTCACTCCTGATCTGAAGGTACCGCACTGAATTGAGGAACAACAACTTGCAGTTGTGGCCATTGTAGCGTTACCCAGCGATAGGCGATTGCCATTCAGGTGCTTGGCAACCACCATGGAATTCCCAAGTCACTCTGTCCCACAGTGACCAATGGGGAAGCCTGCGGGAGATCGCAAAAGGGAGTCACCCAACAACAGCAACTGCGGCAGTAAATCAGAGTGGTCCTACTACAGGTAGTAGTTTGGTGACCCTTCGAAATTACAGCGGGGCTCAAAAATGTGACTTAGGACCGTTTTTTTCCTCGTTATGACTATTGCGGCATCCCCAGGATTCAGACGCTTGGCCACTGGTTCAGGTTTATGGCCTTTGCCGCATCCAGGGATCGGGTGATCCCCTTCTGTGATCTTCTGAACCGCAAAGCTAATAGGGGAAGCCAGATCCACCTAACTGCCAGGTTAGTAACTTATCGACTGCACGTGGTTGACTTGCTGTGGCAAGAAAAGTCGCAAAACGGGGCAAAACCCACTTAACAAATGTCCCACTTAACAACAGAAATTGGGGTTGTAAGTCGGGGACTATTCAATCAATCAAAGTAGAGCTGCAAGGGACCTTGCTCAAGGAGGAGGCTGTCGTTTTAGACAGGCGGCTGCCCAGCCTCTTCTTCAAAGCCTCCAGTGATGGAGAATCCACAACTTCTGGTGGCAGGCAGTTCCACTGGTTAATTGTTCTCACGGTCAGGAAGTTTCTCCTTAGTTCCAGGTTGCTTCTCTCCTTTGGTTAGTTCCCACTGTTTCTTGTCCTGCCTTCTGGCACTTTGGAGACAGAGCCCTCCTCTTCTTTGGGGCAGCCCCTCAAATACTGGAATATTGCTATACATATATTCATATATAATATTGAATACACAAAGGGTTTTCCACAAACCGGAGGGGGGGAGGGAGGGGTTTTTCATGCTGCCTGCATCCTATGGGCAGGGCTCTGCCTTGTTTGCACGGACCCATTGCCAGCATGCCTCAGCCCGGTCTCGGTCCGCAGACTGGGCTGTTGGGCAACCCCTTCTCTACACTAGCCAAACCCAAATCCTGCAACCGCATCGGTCTTCATAGGTTTTACTCTCCAGGGGCCTTTAATCCTCTTAGTTGCTCTTCTCTGCACTTTTTCCTCAGGGTCCAGGAGCTTCATGGGCTCCGATGCAAAAGCCTTCACATCAGACACACCTGCTCTCACCCAGTTGCAAGGTTACATCGGGATTGGCCTAAGGCTGGCTGCAGATGCCAGGACTGATGTGCAGAGTGAGTGGGTGGGGGGCAGCCATCCCCAAATGCAATGGGAGGGGAAGGAAGGCTGCAGGCAATATGGGGGCCTCTGCTCCCCTCCCTCCCCTTGAGCAGGGGTCTGGACTAGAGGACCTCCGAGGTCCCTTCCAGGTTACTGTATAGTCTCTTCTATTCTTATTATAGTCTTATTATTCTTATTAGGTGGCTCAGTGGCTAAACGCTGAGCTTGTCGATCAGAAATCCCTAGTACAGGCCTCCTGCTTGAGCAGGGGGGTCGGACTAGATGACCTCCAAGTTCCCTTACTGTTCTACTTCTATTCCCTTCTCTTCTTCTCTTCTGTATTCTCTTCTTATTCTAATCTATTCTTATTAGGTGGCCCGGTGGCCAAGACACTGCGCTTGCTGGTCAGAAAGGTCGGCGGTTCGAATCCCTAGTACAGCCCTCGTGCCAGAGTAGAGGTTCGGACTAGATGACCTCCAAGCTCCCTTCTAGCTTCGTTACTGTTTATTTTTCTATTTCTATATTTATTCCCTATCCTTCTTCTCTTCTCTTTTCTATTCTTATTATAGTCTCGTGTTATTGGGTGGCCAAGACATTGTGCTTGCCGATCAGAAAGGTCAGCAGTTCGGCGGTTCGAATCCCTAGCACAGGCTTCCTGCCTGAGCAGGGGGTCAGAGTACATGACCTCCAAGTTCCCTTACTGTTCTACTTGTATTCCCTTATCTTCTTCTCTTCTGTATTCTATTCTTATTCTAATCTATTCTTATTAGGTGGCCAAGACACTGCGCTTGCCGATCAGAAAGGTCAGAGGCTCGAATCCCTAGCACAGGTCTCCTGCCTGAGCAGGGGGTCGGACTAGATGACCTCCAAGGTCCCTTCCAACCCTGCCATTCTGTTCTGTTTCTATTCCATTCCCCCTTCTCTATCCTAGTCTCTTATTACCCTATTCGGTTTCCATTCAAATCCATCCTTCCTTCTTCCCCTGCCTGGAGGAAGCCACGCCCCTTCAGGTGGGCAGGCTCCTCCCCCTCCCCTTTTGGGCAGGTAAGCTTCCCCTTCTCCCCTCCCCCCCCATTTTCAAAGGGGGGAGGGCGCCCCATTCGTCTCACGCAACCCCCTCCCCCAAAACAAAAGGGGGCTGCATGAGGACCTGGGTGGGCGTGGCCAGCCTCGTGGCTCGCTGCCCAAACCCCGCCCCTTTCCGAAGCGGGGTGGGCGTGGCCGCCGCCGCGCGCGCCCAATGAAGGCCGGCCCCGCCCATTCCCGGGTGGGAGGGAGGGGGGAAAGGGGAGGGGCCTCCGGCTCTTCCTTACCTGGTTGTCCATGGCTGGGCCGGGCCGGCTCCCCCTCAGGCGGGTCGGGGCCTACGGGGCTCGGCGTGCCTTCAGGGCTCGAGGGGCGGCTGCTGCTGCTGCTCCCGCCGCCGCCTCCTCATGGCGGGCTGCCTGCCGGGCGGGAGCGGGCCTGGCGCGTTGTCCTCGCCGCGCTCGGCCCGGCCCCCTCCGACGCTCGCTTGGCCGCCAGCGCTGCTTCTGCTGCTTCTCCTGCCGCCTCCACACCGGAACCGGAACCCCCCGCCCCTCTCGCGCGAGACGGGCAGCCGCCCCGGCCAATGGGAGCGCTCGCTTCGGCGCCTCTCCGCGACCGCCAATGGGAAGCGCCGCGGAGAGGGCGGGAATAGTGGCGGCCAATGGGAGCGTGAGCGGGGGGGGGGCGCGTTGCCAGGGAGACGGCGGAGCGCTGCCAGAGGGAGGGAGGGAGGGAGGGAAGAAACCTCCCGAGGGCGGCTAGTCCTCATTGAGGCACCTTTAGTCGCGGGAGGCGAGCCTTTCTGGACTTGTGGAGAGGGACCAGAGGTGGAGTGGAGACAGAGGAAGACTTTGGGGGTGGAAGTTGGGGGTGAGGAGGGGATTTCCTCACCAATTTCATTGTAATTTTAGTACAATGATAATAAAGATTATTATTATTTCCCCCCAATAACTTTTCTCCTGTGGGGGTGGGTGGGGGGCTTTGACTGGGCAGGGTGGAGATTAGCCCCCAAGTTTGGCCTCGGCAAACCATCCGCCCAGCCCACCTCACAGGGTGGTCGTTGGGTGAGGAACAGTAGCAGGGAGTCGAGTTAACGACCACGGCGGAAGCCCAACATCTATGTTGCTAAGGGGAGGCACTTTGGCAAGCTCTGCCCCGTTTTATGACTTTTTCGCCACCGTCATTAAGTGAATCGCTGCCGTTCTTAAACGAGGAACTTGAATGAGTAACTTAACTATCTTCTCCCCCTTGACTGTGCTCATCAGGTCACAAAAGGGGAATCACACACATGACAAACTGTGGCTGTCGTAAGTACGAGCCATTTGCCAAGCGTCTGACCACGTGACAGGAAGAGATGCAGCATGGGTCAGAACATTTTTCAGGGCCGTTGCAACCATGAACGGTCACTAAATGAAAAGTCAGGGACTACACATACTTATGTTTCCTGCCTTGAATTATTTATCAAATAGTAATGATGATGATAATGGCACATAAATGCAGGTGGCCCTTGCCTCGCAACCACTCCTTTAGCGACTACATTTAGGCAAGAAAAACAAAATGCACAGGTACAGTATAGGTGGTACCTTGCTCAATAGTAGCAACTGTGAGAGGGATCTTGGAGTCCTAGTGGACAACCATTGAAATAGGAGCCATCCATGGGCAGCAGCTGCCAAAAAAGCCAACACAGTTCTAGGCTGCATCAACAGAGGGAGAGAATCAAGATCACGCGAAGGGTTAATACCACTGTATAGTGCCTTGGTAAGGCCACACTTGGAATACTGCATACAGTTTTGGTCGCCACGATGTAGAAAAGACGTGGAGACTCTGGAAAGAGTGCAGAGAAGAGCAACCAAGATGATTAGGGGACTGGAGACTAAAACATATTTATTTATTTATTTTATTACACTTATATCCCACCCTTCTCCACAGAGGAAGAACGGTTGCAGGAGCTGGGTATGTCTAGTTTGATGAAGAGAAGGACCAGGGGAGACATGATAGCAGTGTTCCGATATCTCAGGGGTTGCCACAAAGAAGAGGGAGCCAAACTACTCTCCAAAGCACCTGAAGGCAGGACAAGAAGCAATGGGTGGAAACTAATCAAGGAGAGAAGCAACTTAGAACTGAGGAGAACTTTCCTGACAGTTAGAACAATTAATCAGTGGAACTCCTTGCCTCCAGCAGTTGTGAATGCCCCAACCCTGGAAGTCTTTAAGAAGATGTTAGATAGCCATTTGTCTGAAATGGTATAAGGTTCCTGCCCACGCAGGGGGTTGGACTAGAAGACCTACAAGGTCCCTTCCAACTCTGCTATTGTATTGTATTGTATTATTGGATAGTTTGGGATTCTAACGGGCACTGAAATAGGCACCTTACGACCGTTTCCAACACGTGCAGCCTCCCCACGGTCATGTCGACAGAATTCTTGGCAACTGACTCCGTATTTATGACGGTCGCAGTGTCCCGGGGGGGGGGGGGGGATCAAGCGATCCCCAAGCCGAGCCAGATTCACTCGAGAGCCGTGTTGACGCAGGACTGCAGCGTTTCACTTTAACAGCTTTAATGGGGCAAAGCTCACTTAGCAACCGTCTGTCTTAGCAGTGAGAAATCTCCACCGCTATGGTGGTCGTTAAGCCGAGGACTACCGGTAAATCTGGGAATGGGGGGCATCCCATGGAAGCGGCCAGGCAAGAGGTGGGCTGACCCACCCACCCACCCAAATACACAGATTGGGGGCGGGAGGGAAGCAAGGAACGTAGCCAGCAGTCAGGTGGGTTTTTTTTGTTTTATTTAAAAAAAAGACATTTATTGATTGAAATAAAATCAATAGTGAGGAGCCGCAGGCGGAGGGCGTTGGCGCTTCCTCTTCGGCCCCCCCTATTTGTAAGAATTCGCTTTGTGCTTTGGCAGGAAGGAGAAGTTGGCGGGAACGCGGCCCAGCAGCATCTCGCTGGAGGGGAAAAAGCAAGAGAGAAAAAGTTGGATTATTATTATTTACTTTATTCCTGAAACATGAGACTCAGCCAACTGAACATTTAAAAATGCATATTACAAATACTATTGACTGGTGCTAATGGTTGATACGGTTTGCTGCCAGCATCCTAGGTATCAACCAAGTATCGTCTTAGAATGTAAGATGTTCCAAGTTATTATTATTATTATTATTATTATTTACTTTATTCATAAAACATGAAACTCAGCCAGCTGAACATTCAAAAATGCATTGCAAATACTACTGACTGGTGCCAATGGCTGATACAGTTTGCTGCCAGCATCCTAGGTATCAACCAAGTATCTTCTTAGGATGTAAGATGTTCCAAGTTATTATTATTATTATTATTATTAACTTTATTCATAAAACATGAAACTCAGCCAGTTGAACATTCAAAAATGCATTGCAAGTACCATTGACTGGTGCTAATGGTTGATAAAGTTTGCTGCCAGCATCCTAGGTATCAACCAGGTATCTTCTTAGGATGTAAGGTGTTCCAAGTAGCGCAGTTTTTTGCAGTCCCGCCGGTGTTACTGCAGGAAGCTGCAATTTGCTGAGATATTTAGTAAAATTCTTGGACATGGTGCCGTGCCCCGATGACAATGGGTGTCACTGTGACATGCTTATTATGACATCATCATCATCATCATCATCATCATCATCATCATCATCATCATTATTATTATTTGCATTCTCAGCTCCTGCGGCTTTATTGCTAAAAAATTATACACGGGTGCAGAGTTTCAAAGCTCATTTTTGAGCAGGTGTAAGAATACATTTAACACATTCTTTCCCTTCCCCAAATATGCAGAGATATAACAGCAAGCTGCCATCTGGAAAATGTTAGGTATATACACAGACAAATTGTTCACAGTGATAATGATGTGTATAAGGGAGTGGATTATACTCTTATCTGTTGGATTATTGGAGTTGGATTAATTGAGGAATTCGAAAGGCGAGGGTCGGGCTGCCTCGTACCTGATCTTGACCCAGTCGTCCACGTTTTGGCTAGCCATCAAGGTTTCCAAGTAGTCCCGGCCCACGTAGTAAGGGGGCCTTTCGTTGATGCGCTGCGGCAGGCGCTCCAGCAAGCCGACGGGGATGTACCTGGGGAAAACAAGACAGCTGGGAAGGTCAGGTCTATGGAGACTCTCAGCCCTCCGGCCCAAAGGTACTTTTCCAAATGGTTTTCCTCTGAAGGCGTTTCACCTCTCCTCCAAGAAGCTTCTTCAGCTCTGGCTGGAGAACGGGAGGATTGGTATTCCTTGCAGGCAGCTGGTCGTTTGCATCCTTTTTTAGAGGATTCTTGCTTTTTGTTTTGAAGATGTTTCACTTTTCACCCAAGAAGCTTCTTCAGCTCCGGCTGGAATGGGAGGATTGATACTCCTTGCAGACAAAGCTGGTCGTTTGCATCCTTTTTCGAGGGTCCTTGAGGCCGCTTGGGTCACCTAAGTGATGCCAATGGGGATGGAGCCTTCTTGCCAACTGTGGACCGCGTTTATCGCCAGTCCAAAAGCCGAGCCAGCGGTTCCCGAAGTGACCCCGAGGACACACAGGTGGGCCTCCAGGTGGCCTCAGCGACTCTCTCAAAAGGACGCAAATGAGCTGCCTGTAAGAAATATGTCTCCTCCCTGGGTCCTTTTGGAGAAGGGCGGGATATAAATTGAATAAAATAAAAATAATATCCTTCCATTTCCCCAAAAGTACTTTTTTCAAGAGGTGACCGAACTTTCTGGGTTTTCTCTTGAAGATGTTTCACTTCTCCTCCAAGAAGCTTCTTCAGCTCCGGCTGCAGAATGGAAGGATTTGCACTCCTGGCAGACAAATCTGGTCGTTTGCATCCTTTTCAGAGGGTCTTTGAGGCCACCTGGAGGTTTATCTGTGTTCTCAGGGATCACCTTGGAATTGTTGAATGGGCCGTGTTGTAGAGCGGAGATAGAGTTCCAGGAAGGCTCCACCCCTGTTTGCCTCCAAGTGGCCTCAACGACCCTCTAAAACGGGTATCCAAACTAGGGCACTTTTAAGACTTGTAGCCTCAACGACTCTCTCAAAGGATGCAAATTGCCAGCTGTCTGTAAGAAATACATATCTTCTGATCCAAGAAGCTCTGACCGGATGGTGGGAGAATGGAAGGATTGATACTCCTTGCAGACAGCTGGCCATTTGCATTATTTGATAAGAGTCCTTGAGGCCACTCGGGGGTTTGTCGATGTCCTCAAAATCACCTGAGTGGTGCAAATGGGGGTGGGGAATGGAACCTACTTGGAATTGCTGACATCATCTGTCTCCAGTCTACAACACAGATCCTTTCAGCAGTTCCAGGAAGGCTCCTTTCCCATTTGCCCCACTCAGGTGACCCCGAGGACACCTGAGATAAACCTCCAAGCGGCCTCAAGGACCCTCTAAAAAGGAGGCCAATGACCAGCTCTGCCTGCGAGGAGTATCAATCCTTCCCCACCATCCAGTCAGAGTTGAAGAAGCTTCTCGGATGATCTTGACAAACTTGAACATTGGGCACTATCTAACAAAATGAAATTCAATGGCGAAAAGAGTAAGGTTCTACATTTAGGCAACAAAAACGAAATGCAAGGGACAGTATAGGTGGTACCTTGCTCAATAGTAGCAACTGTGAAAGGGATCTTGGAATCCTAGTGGACAACCATTGAAATAGGAGCCAGCCATGTGCAACAGCTGCCAAAAATGCCAACACAGTTCTAGGCTGCATAAACAGAGGGATAGAATCAAGATCACGTGAAGTGTTAATACCACTTTATAATGCCTTGGTAAGGCCACACCTGGAATATTTGCATTCAGTTTTGGTCGCCACGATGTAGAAAAGACGTGGAGACTCTGGAAAGAGTGCAGAGAAGAGCAACCAAGATGATTAGGGGACTGGAGACTAAAACATATGAAGAACGGCTGCAGGAGCTGGGTATGTCTAGTTTGATGAAGAGAAGGACCAGGGGAGACACGATAGCAGCCTTCCGATATCTCAGAGGGTGCCACAATGAAGAGGGAGTCAAACTGTTCTCCAAGGCACCTGAGGGCAGGACAAGAAGCAATGGGTGGAAACTAATCAAGGAGAGAAGCAACCTAGAACTGAGGAGGAATTTCCTGACAGTCAGAACAATGAATCAGTGGAACAGAAGTTGCCTCCAGAAGTTGTGAATGCCCCAACCCTGCAAGTATTTAAGAGGTTGTTGGAGAGCCATTTGTCTGAAACGATATAGGGCTTCCTGCCTAGGCAGGGAGTTGGACTAGATGACCTCCAAGGTCCCTTCCAACTCTGCTATTGTATTGTATTGAAAATCCAGTGGCCTATTGAAAAAAAAAAGCACCTTTGAGTCCCTACTAGCTAAGTCCAGTTCTTTCCTGCAAAATGGCTGCCCTGCCCACCGCGACCATCTAGCAGAGCGTATGGGGGCGCCACCCCCCTCCCCTTGAGGAGTGTTTGTGCTCACCTGCAGAGGAAGGAGAGCCACTCCAGCAAGAACTTCCGGGTCTTCTCCACACCTTGGGTGTCGGAGCCCCAGTGCTCCAGGCCGTAGTTGGTGTAGTCTTGGAGGATGCCCAGCCTCTCCTTGGAAGAGATGTCCCAGTGGCGCTGCTCTTTGATTTCGGTGAAGATCCACGGTTTGATGAGCGCTCCCCTGCGACCAAGGAGAACAGAGGCAGCGCTCAAAAATCTGCGGAGCGCTGGGACAGGAGTTGCCTCCAGGAAGTTGTGAATGTCCCAAGTCTTTAAGAAGATGTTGGGAAGCCATTTGTCTGAAAGGGTGTAGGGTTTCCTGCCTGGGCAGGGGGTCGGACTAGAAGACCTCCAAGGTCCCTTCCAACTCTGCTATTGTATTATTGTATACAAGGCTGTGTGTGTGTGTGTGTGTGTGTGTGTGTGTGTGTGCGCGCGTGTCTTTCTGGTTGTGAGCTGGTACGGTTTCTACAAGGGCTGTAGACAGCGGCCTTCCCCAGCCCCGCATGACGGATATACGGGAGGGAGGAGATCCGCTGGTGACCTTCTGGATCAGTGTTTCTCGACCTTGGCGACTTTTAAGTCCTGTGGACTTCAACTCCCAGAATCCCCCAGCCAGCTTTGCTGGCTGGGGGATTCTGGGAGTTGAAGTCCACAGGACTTAAAAGTCGCCAAGGTCGAGAAACACTGTTCTGGATGGCAGCCAGGGAAGCCGCCCTGAATTCTCCATTGAGCAATGGACGTTTTTTAAAATCATTTTCATTTTTATATGAAGAGGAGAGGAAGAAGAGAAGCTGCTCACCGTGCAATCATCACCCCCGAAACTCCGCTCTGCAGGGCTCGGTTAGCGTCTTCGAAAGAAAAAATATCGCCGTTTCCTGCACCGCAAGAAAAATATATATTTATATATATATATATATATATATATATATATATATATATATATATATATATATATATATATATATATATATATGTAAATCCAAAAAGTTAAAGCAGTGGTGGTCAACCTGGCCCCAACCGCCCACTAGTGGGCGTTCCAGCTTTCATGGCGGGCGGTAGGGGTTTTGTCCAATACTGAAGCACTTTCCTTTTTAAAATTTAATGGACTTCCCTACTTTATAAATCACCATTCCTGTGGAACCGGTGGACGGTGAGAAAATTTGACTACTAACAGATACAAAAGTGGGCGGTAGGTATAAAAAGGTCGACGACCCCTGAGTTAAAGGAAAAATAAACAAAGAGGTGTTATGACAGTTGCGGTGTCCTACACAACCCCTTTTTGTGACCTTCTGACCAATGAAGACTGTTAGGATATTTAGCCTTATATTGGGTTGACAATATATATGAGCCTATGTTCTTAAAGAGTCCATGTAGCTTTAATACAATACAATAGCAGAGTTGGAAGGGACCTTGTAGGTCTTCTAGTCCAACCCCCTGCGTGGGCAGGAACCTTATACCATTTCAGACAAGTGGCTGTCTAACATCTTTTTAAAGACTTCCAGGGTTGGGGCATTCACAACTTCTGGAGGCAAGCTGTTCCAGAGGTTAATTGCCCCCGGGTGCCTTGGAGTCCTGCCCCCGGGTGCCTTGGAGAATAGTTTGACTCCCTCTTCTTTGTGGCACCCTCTGAGATATCGGAACACTGCTATCATGTCTCCCCTGCTCCTTCTCTTCATCAAACTAGACCTACCCAGTTCCTGCAGCCGTTCTTCATATGTTTTAGTCTCCAGTTCCCTAATCATCTTGGTTGCTCTTCTCTGCACTCTTTCCAGAGTCTAAGAACTATGTGTTGAATTCTGATTGGCTGTGCTTCTCAGCTCTACCATTTAAGCAAGCTCAGAATCACAGTTCATTCCCTTTTCTATTCCTTGTGATTTCCTGTGCTTACTGTTTGCCATTGAGGAGCTGAAGTATTTGCTTTTGCATCACTGTAAGATAACTCTGTGTTTGGTGAAGGACTTATTGTTTGAGAAGTTAGTCGGAAGAAGTATTTTAGTTGCTACAAAGTAAAGACTATTTATTTTCTTACCATCACTGTTTTAGAGTTTGCGTGTGGTTAAAGCAACGTATCTCTTTACTGTCTGGTGTATTACACTATTCCGCATTTATTTGCTAACACTGATTAAGGGACCAGAGTTGTAACACTGGTTCTGAACCCAGAGTTGCTAACAAAGACAAGAGGAAAGCCAGATCCCCTTCACAAGTGCGTTGCTAACTGAACCACGGTGATTCACTTAACAACCGTGTGTGCCAAGAAAAGTCGTAAAGGCACTAGTCCCAAATCTTCGTTCCTGTGGGGAAAGACATGTACAGGTAGTCCTCGACGTAAGACCACAACTGAGCCCCAAATTCCTGTTGCTGAGCCAGACAGTTGCTAAGTGAATATTGACCCACTGTATGTCCTTTCTTGCCACCGCTAAGTGAATTGCTGCAGTTGTTAAATTGGTAATGCAGTTGTTAAGTGAATCTGCTTTCCCCCACTGACTTTGCTTGCCCAAGGTCGCAAAAGGAGGTCGCACGATACACAGGATGCTGTGACCGTCATAACTATGAGTCAGTTGCCAAGCGTGTGAATTTGGATCGAATGACCATGGGGATGCTGCAAGGGTCGTAAGTGTGAAAAACGGCCATAAGTCCATTTTTAGTGCCGTTGTAACTTTAAAAGGCCACTAAACGTACTGTTGTGAGTTGAATTATATACCGTATGCATGTCTGTGTGTGCATATAACATCTATTCATTTATTTATGGCTTCATTTTAATGTAAGCTTCCCTGAGTCACCTTGTGGCAAGATGGAAGGCAAACAAATATGAGAGATAGATGGATGGATGGATGGATGGATGGATGGATGGATAGATAGATAGATAGATAGATAGATAGATAGATAGATAGATAGATAAATAGATAGATGATAGAAAGCTAGATAGATATTAGGTAGACAGACAGACAGACAGACAGATGGAAAAGATGTCTTGCGAAGTAATTCACGGGAAGCAAGCAAAGCCATTCTGAAAACAATGCATGTTGAAGTATCCTGCAAGCATTGATGGATGGATGGATGAGATAGATATTGATGGTTGGAGATAGATACATAGATAAGATTGATGGATGAATGGATGGATAGATGAGATAGATATTGATGTAAGATAGATAGATAGATAGATAGATAGATAGATAGATAGATAGATAGATAGATAGATATTGATGGGTGAATGGATAGATGAGATAGATATTGATGTAAGATAGATAGATAGATAGATAGATAGATAGATAGATAGATAGATAGATAGATAGATAGATAGATAGATATTGATGGGTGAATGGATGGATAGATGAGATAGATATTGATGGAGACAGGTAGGTAGGTAGGTAGGTAGATAGATATTGTTGGATGAATGGATGGATGGATGAGACAGATATTGATGATAGGTAGGTAGATAGACAGACAGACAGATATTGATGAATGGATAGAGATTGATGGTGACAGACAGACAGACAGACATTGATGGATGAATGAGATAGATATTGATGGTAGGTAGGTAGGTAGATAGATATTGATGGGTGAATGGATGGATAGATGAGATAGATATTGATGGAGACAGGTAGGTAGGTAGGTAGATAGATATTGATGGGTGAATGGATGGATAGATGAGATAGATATTGATGGAGACAGGTAGGTAGGTAGGTAGGTAGATAGATATTGTTGGATGAATGGATGGATGGATGAGACAGATATTGATGATAGGTAGGTAGATAGACAGACAGACAGATATTGATGAATGGATAGAGATTGATGGTGACAGACAGACAGACAGACAGACATAGATAGATAGATAGATAGATAGATAGATAGATATTGATGGATGAATGGATGGATGAGATAGATGGATGAGATAGATATTGATGGAGACAGGTAGGTAGGTAGGTAGATAGATATTGATGGATGAATGGGTGGATATATGATAGAGATATTGATGGAGACAGGTAGGTAGGTAGGTAGGGATAGATGATTGATAGACACAGACAGAAGAGTCTGACTAATTCAAGGGAAGCCGTCAAAGCTATTCTGCAAAACAACGCATGTTGGAAGCATCCTGCCAGGGCTGACCCAGAAGGACTAGGAAACGCCGGAATTGCCCCCCCCCCCCCCCGGCCACTTACCGAAGAGGGGCATGGGGCTGGCCACTTGGACACACTCCGCTATGTAGCCCCAGTCTGCCATCTTCGTGTACCTCTGCTCTCTCGATCGGCCGTGGAGCTAAGGGGTGGGGGGGGGGGGGGTAGAAAAAGGTGCAGTTGGCACGGATGAAAAACGGAGAGAGCAAGGCTCGGATGCCTTCAGGCCTCCTCGGCTGGGGAATTCTGGGAGCTAAAATCCACAGGTCTTAAAAGCTGCCAAGCTGGGAAACACACACACCCCCCTCCAAAATAAAAAGCAGCAAAGCAAGGAAGGAGCTTCCACTTCTTTCTCTCCCTCTCCGAACCTTTGCTAGAGGGGAAACCCCCAGGAGGAGGAGGAGGAAGGACGGGACAGGAATGCTACCACCCTCTTCCTCTCCGAGCCTCCCCGCCCTCTCTGACAGGGAGCAGCCAAGGGAGGACGAGCGCTCGGATTGGCTGAGCAACCAGGCCTCCAGGCCAACCGGAGTTCAGGAAAGCTTCCTATACCGTGACTAACGAGGCTCCCCATTCTCGGAGGTTGGGGATCAGCTTATGAGCTAGGTTCGTTTTCTCTTGGACGCCCGTCCTGATCTTAACCGTCAGGGGAACATCCAGGACCTGAGAGAGACAGAGAGAAGAGGAAACAAAACTGATCTGTAGGTACTGTCTCGCTCACACTGGCTTACTGGGGTTATTAATATTCCCCAGCTCACTCACTCACTCACAGCACAGACACGTAACGGTGGGTTACTCGTAGTCCCTTGTGGGGTGGAATCTGGGTCAGGCCTGCCGCCTTCTTTTCCTTTGGGTCTTTGGCCTGCCACACTTTCTATTATCCTCCAATGCCTTTTCTATGGTGGGAAAATGGGATTGTACGGAGTTAGATGACAGGTAGCCATAACAACATCCTTTCTAGAAAGCCAAGGCCATCATCCTTTGTCTTTGCACCTGACCGGATCTGGATGGGTGGAACTGCCAGCGTGGCAGTGGGGGGATTGGAACATGGGATGGACTTGTGGGGGTAGGGGTGGGGGCAAGACCTTGAACTTGCGCATTCCTGTGCGGGCACTTGGCGCCGAAAAGGTTCGCCACCGCTGACGTAAACTGTATCTGTGCGTTTGGGTTTTTCTTGCCTACCTATAAAACCTTACTTTTTTCACCACTGAATTTCATCTCGTTAAGACACGAGAGAACTTTAATTATTTGATTGATGTGTAAATACTTTCACAAGCACACACACACAGAGAGAGAGAGAGAGAGAGAGGGTGGGTGGGTGGGTGGGAGGGAGAGATAGATGGATTGATTTTTGAGCGTTTTAAGAAAAGCAGACAGGGCATGAAATCAATTGACCGCTGGGTGAATCGGCCGGAGAGATGGCCGCTGACTTACGGAGTTCATGCCTCGGACGATCTGCTCAAACTTATTGGTGCGGGTCATCAGGGCACATCCGCCCCCCTGGGAAGGGAAAGGAGAAGAGGTTTAAGGAGGCAGTCAGAGATTATTCAGTTATTTGATAGGTTGCCTGCCTCATTTCTTATCAACCATTTCTTATCAATGTTGGACAGCCGTTTGTCTGAAATAACATAGGACTTCCTGCCTAGGCAGGGAGTTGGACTAGATGACCTCCAGGTCGCTTCCAACTCTGCTATTGTATTGCATAACCATGCAAGGCGGTGAACATAAAAAGCATTTCTTCATTTTCTCCACAACCATCACCCTGTGAGGTGAGCTAGATTGAGAGAGAGGGAGGGAGCCACTGGCTCAAGGTCAGCCAGCTGCCTTTCGTGGCTAGGCTGGGATTAGAATTCACCCTCTCCCACTTTCTAATGCGGGTAGTCCTCAATTTATGACCACAATTGAGCCCAACATTTCCCTTGCTAAACCAGATAGTTGTTAATAACAATAACACTAAGCACTTAAGACTTATATACCGCTTCCCAGTGCTTTGACAGCCCTCTCTAAGCGGTTTACAAAGTCAGCCTATTGCTCCTTCCTTCTTTCCCACTTAGACTTATATACCACTTTCTTAGAGCTTTTAAGCCCTCTCTAAGTGGTTTATAGTCAGCCTCTTCTTCCTTCCCTCCATCTTTCCTTCCTTCCCTCCCTCCCCCCTTCCCACTTAATACAATAAAAAAAAATACAATAGCAGATTTGGAAGGGCTTCTTGTTCTGCCCTCAGGTGCCTTGGAGAACAGCTTGACTCCCTCCTCTTTGTGGCACCCTCTGAGATATTGGAAGACTGCTATCATGTCTCCCCTGGTCCTTCTTTTTATTAAACTAGACATCCCCAGTTCCTGCAACCGTTCTTCATATGTTTCAGCCTCCAGTCCCCCAATCCTCTTGGTTGCTCTTCTCTGCACTCTTTCCAGAGTCTCCACGTCTTTTCTACATCGTACCGACCAAAACGTAGCTCTTAGACTTGTATATCACGTTTTCCCAGCTCTCTCTCTAAGCAGTTTACAGAGTCAGTCTATTGCTCCTTCCTTCCTTCCTTCCTTCCTTCCTTCCTTCCTTCCTTCCTTCCTTCCTTCCTTCCCACTTAGGTCTTAGACTTGTATACCACTTTCTTAGTGCTTTTACAGCCCTCTCTAAGCAGTTTACAGAGTCAGCCTATTGCTCCTTCCTTCCTTCCTTCCTTCCTTCCTTCCTTCCTTCCTTCCTTCCTTCCTTCCTTCCTTCCTTCCCACGTAGCACTTGTATACCGCAGGTGGAAGGCTGCGTCGACCTTGAGCCGGCCAGGATCGAACTGCTGGCAGTGGGCAGAGTCAGATTCCCATTCTGCATTTGAACCATTCTGCACCACTGTTGGGTGGGTTTCGCCCCATTTTACGACCTTTCTGGCCACAGTTGTTAAGCGAACCACTGTAGTTGTTACCGACACGGTTAAGTGAATCTGGCTCTCCCCCCGCCCCCCCCCCCGTTGACTTTGTGGGTCAGAAGGACAGAAGCCAATAGTATATAAACCGAGAGCAAACACACCCCTCCCTTCCAGCACTGATGATGTTACTTAACTGGGTCCTGAAATGTCTGCTTGAAAACCACCAATCTCAGAGAACAGCAAGGACCCCCCCCGGCCCCCCCTCCCCTTCCTCTCCTCCTCCTCCATTCAATAATCCACCCTCCTTCAAGCACCGATGATATTCCCTAGTCCGATCGCGAAACACCTGCCAAAAAACCACCAAGGTCAGAGAGCACCGAGGACCCCAGGGTTTTAACCCCGAGATACAAATATTTTCCTCTTTTGATGCCATAAAGTGCCTGGCAAACAGGACTCGGTGACACCCTTCTCCTTGGCAGCCGTTCAGTCATTCTTCTCAAGGTCCGATTTCAAGATGCGGAGTTACGACGGCGGCGTAAAAAGCGTTACCCACCGTGGCCTTAGGCTACAACCTCAACCTGGTTATTTGCAGGACCGCCTCCCACCACATACCTCCCTCCGACCTGTTCGCTCCCACAGAGAGGGCCTCCTCAGGGTGCCGTCGGCCGGGCAATGCCGGCTGGCGACTCCTAGGGGGAAGAGCCTTCTCTGTGGCAGCCCCCGCCCTCTGGAATGACCTACCCCCCCGACCTACGTACAACCACGGACCTGCGCCTCTTCCGCCGGGCCTTGAAAACACATCTATTCCATGCGGCTGGCCTGGGGTAGTTTTTAAATTTGGCTTTTAATAGGGGTTTTACTGTGATTTTAGTGCAGGCATTTTAGTTTAATCCATTTTTAAGACGTTTTATTAGCGCCTGTTCACCGCCCTGAGTCCCGCAAGGGAGATAGGGCGGTAGATAAATACGAATAAAATCAAAAATCAAAATCAAACCTGCACAGCAGCAGGCAAGGTGCTGGTGCTTCCTTTTGCATCCCTCCTCCTTTACTGATTTCCATTCTTGTTTCCTGAGCAGGGTCAAGAGATGGAGAAGCCCAAATTTGAAAGTGGGTTAATCCTCTTCGATGTCTATGTTGCTGGGCCGCCTTCCTAAGCCATCAGCCGAATGGAGCAGGAGCTACACTTTTATTACTCCCAGCCAATAAAAGGCAGCCGTTACATCGGCCCGAAACGACCACTTTACCTTGTTATAGACCAGGTCAATTGGGCATCCCACGTTGATATCCACAAAGTCCACCTCGATGGTTTGGTTGAGAAGCTCGGCGCATTTAGTCATGGTGTCTGGGAAGGCGCCTTCCAGCTGCAAAGAGAGGAGGCGGCAAAAGTTAGCAAGGCGCCTGTCAGGCCTTCCGCCATCTTTTCTTTTGGCCTTTGGCCTGCCGCGCTTTCTATTATTCCGCTATGCCTTTTCTATGGTGGGAAAACGGGATTGGATGGAGTTAGACGATAGGTAGCCATAACAACATTCTTTCTAGAAAGCCAAGGTCATCATCCTTTGTCTCTGCATCTCTGCACCTGACGGGAACTGGGTGGGTGGAAGCTGCCAGTGTGGCAGTGGGAGATTGGACCATGGGATGGGCTTGTGTGTGTGTGTGTGTGTGTGTGTGTGTGGGGCAAGATTTTGGACTTTCAACTGAGGGGAGGGAAAACCGGGAAGCTTTCAGATTCCGGTTTCCCCAGACGGGCCAACATGTCTCTCTTCATCAATGGGAACTTTGAGGAATACTTTGCCTTGGACTCTGATTTACTTTTGGGTGCTATTTGGAACCTTGGCATCTCCAGGCAGCCCCTAAACAGATTAACTAAGCTGGAAGGCACCTTGGAGGTCTTCTAGTCCAACCCCGTGCTCAAGTGGAAGATCATAGCAGTCAGCTTCCTCCCCCCCCCCCCCCCAACCCTGGTCATCAAACTAGATAGACCCAATTCCTGCAACACTCTCCAAGGGAAGCCTCCGTTTCTTCTGCTCTCCCGTTTCCAGGAGCTGCAACCTGAACCAATGTTCTCTCGGCCTCCCCAGGACCCGGCCCCCACCCTGCGCCAGAAAGCTACCTGAACCCCGAAGAGATCCTCGGTCTCGTGGCGCTTCAGCAACGCCCATTCGGAAGACTGGCCCTGAAGGAGGTTGGTGCACACCGCCATCTCTCCGCAGGTGACGTCCGCCCCGTAGGCTTTGCACACCCGACGGAAGGGGAGGTTCCCGCACTGAAAGGGCAGGGCAGAGGGAGGGAGGTTAAGGCCAGCCAGGAGGGATTCGCGTCATGGAGATCAATAAAGCTGACAGAGCGACTTAAATATGGTTTCATTAATTAGGATGGATATTTTTTTTAAAAAAAACAACAGCTGGTCATTTGCATCCTTCAAGAGGGTCGTTGAGGTCACTTGGGAGTGTATCTCTGTCCTGAGGCTCACCTTGGGACTGCGGAATGGACTGTGTTGTAGACTGGAGACAGATGATGTCATATCGTGACATCCCGTCTGGACTGCTGTAACGCTCTCTACATGGGGCTCCCCTTGAGATGCACTCGAAGGTTACAGTTAGTCCAGAATGCGGCCGCGCGGGTGATTATGGGTGCCCCAAGGCAATCCCACATAACACCTCTCCTGCGCGAGCTGCACTGGCTACCTGTGGCCTTTCGGGTGCCCTTCAAGGTGCTGATGACCATCTTTAAATCGCTCCATGGCTTGGGCCCTAGCTACATACGAGACCGCCTCCTGCCCCATACATCCCTTCGACCGCTCCGCTCCCATAGAGGATCTTCTCCGGGTGCCGTCGGCCGGGCAATGCCGGTTGGCGACGCCCAGGGGAAGGGCCTTCTCTGTGGTGGGCCCAACCCTCTGGAACGACCTGCCTCCCGAACTCCGTGTCATCTCGGACCTCCGCCTGTTCCACCAGTGCTTAAAAACGCATTTTTTCCATCTAGCCGGCCTGGCATGAACTACCCGATTCCGAACTGAGTATTAGTTGATCAAAGTTTTAATCTGGGGGTTTTAATTATGTTTTAGCACAGGGTTGGGTTTAATGTAGTTTTAGGAGTATTTTGTACATTTGTATTTGTTTTTAATTTTCCTGTGCGCCGCCCCGGGTCCCTCTGTGGGAGATGGGTGCGGGATATAAATACGAATAAAATAAAAATAAATAAAATAAAATCAGCAGTTCCAAGAAGGCTCCACCCCTCATTTGCACCACTCAGGTGACCCTGAGGACACCTGAGATAAACCTCCAAGAGGCCTCAATGACCCTCTAAAAGGATGCAAATGACCAGCTGTCTGCAAGGCGTATCAATCCTTCCATCCTCCACCATCCAATCAGAGCTGAAGAAGCTTCTTGGGGGTGAGAAAGAAACAACCAGGAAGTCCAGGTTGCTTCTCGAAAAAGCAGCTTTGGGGCTCCTGCTTCATTCTCTCTCCCGGCTTCCCCATAAACACGTCAACCTGAGCTCACACCCCGAGCTTTCTGGTGTCTGTTTTGGCAAACCTCCACCAGAAGGACGCCTCCTTACCGTGGTCAGAGGGGCCAAATAGAGCTTGCCGTGCAGATCCAGCTGGAAGAGAAACACAGGAGGAGAGAAACACGTGAAGACTAAATGGCAGATTGTAGGGAATCTCCTTCCTACTCAACAAAGCCCAGTAGAGGCAGAAACGGTACCATTTGTTACTGGGCAGGGAGGTATGTGGGTGGGTGGCTGGGTTTGAACTGTGCACAACTCAGCAGCCCATGGAGGGTACCCCTTGCGAAAGTCTCTTCTCTGCCTGAAAGGAGATGCCAGCCAGAGGAAGGGGTAACATCTGGGGAGACTTTCTGGCTTCTTTCCTTTTCTTTGGGCAAAGTCTAAACTTCATTTGGAAAGCGCAGGGAGGCTATTAAAACTCTCTGTGAGGGAGGTGGGCAGTTTCTAAATTAGATGGATGGATATAATAGAGATGAGACACAAACAGAGAGAGAGAGAGATGATAAAGGTTAAATAACCTGCCCCATACATCCTCACGGCCGATTCGCTCGCACAGAGAGGGGCTTCTCCGGGTGCCGTCCACTAGACTTTGTCAGCGGGCGACGCCCAGGGGAAGGGCCTTCTCTGTGGCGGGCCCAGCCCTCTGGAACGACCTTCCCCCCGATATTAGAACAACTACGGACCTCCACTCCTTCCGTCTGAAACTTAAAACACATCTTTTTCGCTTGGCCGGCCTAGGATAGTCTCTTCTGATTGTTTAGGGATTTTTAGTAAATATTTGGGAATTTTAGCGCAGGGTTTTCTGTTTAATATGCCTTTTAGTCAGTATTTATGTATGTTTATTGTTCTATATTTTGTATTTTTTCTAACTTTTTAATTCCCTGTGCCCCGCCTCGAGTCCCTTCGGGGAGAGAGAGCGGGTTATAAATAAAAATTATTATTATTATTATTATTATTAAATAATAGAGAGATTAGAGAAAGCTGGATATGCAATAGAGACACATAGATCATCTTATCTATCTATTATCTATCATCTGTTAGATAATAGAGATGAAACAGATAGGTAAGTTAAATAATAGATAGATGAGACAGACAGACAGATAATAGAGATAAGACATAAAGAGAGATGATAAAAGTTAAATAATAGAGAGATATTAGAGTTGAAGCTAAATGTACAATAAAGACAGACAGATCATCTTAACCATCTATTATCTATCATCTATAGATCTATCATCTAATAGAGATGAAACATAGGTAAATTAAGTAATAGATAGATGAGGCAGACATAGATAATAGAGATGAGACATAAAAAGAGATGATAAACGTTAAATAGAGAGATAATACAGATAAACTTGGACAATAGGTAACAGAGACAGATAGATGATAGATCTATCTTTTATCTATCATCTAAGACAGTGGTAGTCAACCTGGTCCCTACCGCCCCCTAGTGTGCGTTCCAGCTTTCATGGTGGGCGGTAGGGGTTTTGTCCGATACTGAAGCACTTTCCTTTTTTTAAATTTAATTGACTTCCCTACTTTATAAATCACCCTGACTGTGGAACCGGTGGGCGGTGAGAAAATTTTACTACTAACAGAGATACAAAAGTGGGCGGTAGGTATAAAAAGATTGACTACCCCTGATCTAAGAGATAATAGACACGAAGTTAGACAATAGATGAGTCAGACAGATGATAGATAAAAGTTAAATGACAGATAATAGACATGATAGAGACAGGGAGATAAAGTTAGGTAATAAATGATAGAGATAGATCTCTATCATCTTTTATCTATCATCTCTTAGCTAGATAGAGATCAGACAGATAGAAGATGAGATGATAGACATATAGATAGATAAAAGTTAGATGATAGACGACATAGACGGACAGAAATAGATAAACTATAGATAGTAAATAAATGGATTGGCTAAATAAATACTAGGTGGGCCGAGGTGGGCCGCTGTCAGCCTAATTCGCTTCCGGGGCTTACCTTGGGTTTCTCAGAGGGCCTCAGCTTCACCGTGTCTTCATCTGTCACCGCGCCCACTCGTGCCACAGCTGGTTCTGCGGGAGGAATCGGACTCGCCGGGGTTTCCGAAGCAGAGCCGTCCACTTCGGATGGGTTAGAACCGTTGGGTGCCTCCAACCTGGCCGTCCCAGGCTCCTTTGCTCCTTCAGAAGCGGAGCAGCCCGAGGTCCCCGTCTCGGCCACGGCCGCCTGGGGGCCAGGCCTTTTGGCCGCGTGGCTCTTGCCCAGGGAACGGAGGTACTCGCCGGATCTGGCGAAGGGCAGTTTCTTCTTGCGCAGCTGTTGCTGGACGTCCTTGCTGAGGGCGTTTCTCACCGCCAGCCTCCCTTCCCACTGCTTCTGGAGGTCGGCGTTCACCAGGTTCTTGTAGCCCTCGCCCAGGTGGGCTCCCGCGAATCGGCAGGTGGCCCCGTAGGTGCACCGGCCGAAGGTCTCGAAGAGCAGGCAGCGGCCCCCGAGGTCTGGGGGCTTGGCGGCCATGTACTCCTTGAGGTCGTGCAGGAAGCGGCAGCTGGAGCCGTAGAAGCATTTCTCCAGGCGTTCCTTGGGCGAGAGAAAGAGAGAGGATGGGGGAAACTGGCAGAAACTAAATGGGATTTTCTTTTCTTTTTTCCAATTTCAATTAAAAAAAAATAATTATGGTCACAAAGGTGCTTTTTTCCAGGAGGCCACTGGACTTTTATTGTTTTGCTTCGGAAGACGTTTCACTTCTCCTCCAAGAAGCTTCTTCCGCTCTTCGTTTTGAAAAAGTTTTATTGGGTTTACGAATTTTTATAAAAAATAGGATAAGGGATAGTAAGGAGTTACAAAGACATATTGAGAACCTCTATGTCAGAGATGTTGGCCCCCTCCGAGACTTCATAAAAAGAAATAGAAAATACAGTAAGTTTTTCATTTTTCTACAAAGTGGAAAGAGATACAAATATTTCAATTTTAAAATCTATGCAATCATATCAGCCAAATGTTCCAGTTGGTGTGAGCTATGTTGTCCCCAGAACTGGATTTTACTGCAAATTGTGTTCCTTGTTCTATACTAATGAAGATTCTGCGAAAAAAGTTCATTGCAGCAGCCTTGCACATTATCAAAAGTTGAAGAAACATATGGAGAAAATGGCTGAAGATCAGAAACCAAAAATAGAGGCTTAAACGAAAAGGGGGAAAGGCATGCCAATTTAAGGAGAAATGTTTTATTTTTGTTGCTAATCTCAATGCAGTAAAATTGGGAATGCTATACTACATAGATCTTAGTGAAATAGAAGTTTAATTCTGTGATGTGTTTAATGTTATGGCAAAATATACATTTATAAACATCCAAATAAAAGTTATACTATACAGAAAAAAGTCACTTGTGAAATCTAAGTCTTTTGGCAATTGTACCATTCTCTCCCTGACCTCCAGTGGGCGGAGCCGTGGCCCCCTCCGTTTCCCCATTTTCATCCTCCAGGATAGGGGAGTGTTTTTTTCTTAAAAAAGGCATCCGCCTCTGCAATTGTTTTAATTTTTACTGGATGGTGGGGAAGGGAAGGATTTAAAGTCCTTGCAGACAAAGCTGGTCCTCTGCATCCTTTTAGAGCGGGGGGGCCCCAACCTTTTTGGCACCAGGGACCGGTTTCATGTAAAAAAAAATTCCGCGGACCGGTGGGAGCCTCCAGCGGGTGAGCCGAGTCACGTGGGCCGCGCGCGCGTTCGGCGGTCACATGCAACCAGGCGGGAAAGCTGCCAGGGGTCCCGGGAGAAGGATCCTCGGCTGGGACAGGGTAGGACGGGCTGTGTCCCGGGCAGGAGGGCCTGGCAGTCCCTTCCCCCCGCGCAGGGCCAGGTGGTGCCCCGAACCCCCCCAATGCAGGCCATTGCCCCAGTCCTGCCCCCGGGGAGTGCCCCGGCCAGCCGCCAGGATAGCGGAGCGTTTGCTACACATTCCTAAGAGTTGCGCTACTCTCTCCGCCGCTCACTCTGGCCCGGTTACTATCAAGCCACGGACCGGCACCAGTCCACGGCCCGGGGGTTGGGGACCCCTGTTTTAGAGGGTCTGTGAGGCCGCTCAGAGGTTTATTGCAGGTGTCCTCAGGGTTACCTGAGTGGTGCAAATGGTTCCTGTAGTCCTGTGACCCTGAGAAATGCATATAAACCTCCAAGTGGCCTCAAAGACCCTCTGAAAACGATGCCAATGACCAGCTGCCTGCAAGGAGTGTCAATCCTTCCCTTCCCCACCATCCAGTCAGAGCTGAAAAAGCTTCTCTGAGGAGAAGCGAAACATCGTCAAAGAAAAACCGAGAAAAGTCCAGTTATAATAATAATAATAATAATTTTAATTTATAAAACCGCACCCTCTCCCCACAGGGACTCGGGGCGGTGCACAGGTAGAATAAAAACCAAATACATACAACAATTCTAAAAACAAATTAAATATAACCTGCGCTAAAATTCCCATTAAAACTAAATAATACTAATTCCCCATAAAACCCCAAAGGCAGAGAGACTCATCCTAGGCCGGCCAGACAGAAAAAGTGAGTCTTTAATTTAAGACGGAAGGAGCCGAGGTCCGTGGTCGTCCTAATATCGGGGGGGAGGTCGTTCCAGAGGGCCGGGCCCGCCACAGAGATAGCCCTTCCCCTGGGTGTCGCCCGCTGACAGTGTCTAGTGGACGGCACCCGGAGAAGTCCCTCTCTGTGGGAGCGAATCGGCCGCAAGGATGTATGAGGCAGGAACCGATCCCGCAGATAGAAAACCGATCCCTCTTAGAAAAAGCACTTTGGGGGCAACAGAGCCTCCAAGTGCTTCAAAGACCCCCTAAAACAGGGTTTCTCAACCGTGGCCACTTGAAGAGGTCCGGACTTCAACTCCCGGAATTGAGCATTCGCTGGCTGGGGAATTCTGGGAGTTGGAGTCCGGACCTCTTCAAGTGGCCACGGTTGAGAGACACTGCTCTAGAAGGATGCAAAGGACCGGCTTTGTCTGCAAGGAGTTTAAATCTTTCTCATTCCCCAATATCCTGTCAGAAGTGAAGAAGCTTCTCGGATGAGAAGTGAAAAGCCTTCCAAGAAAAAACAAGAAAGCCCAACTGCTTCCTGGAAAAAAAAAAAAAAAGCACTTTTGGGACAACCAGGAACCAGGATGGCTGAAAATCTCGGAACTAGGAGTGGCATGATAGCAGCCTTCCAGTAGTTGAGGGGCTGCCCCAAAGAAGAGGGAGTCAAGCTATTCTCCAAGGCGCTCGAAGGCAGGACAAGAAGCAACGGGTGGAAACTAACCAAGAAGAGAAGCAACTTAGAATGGAGGAGGAATTTCCTGACGATTAACCAGCGGAACTACTTGCCTTGGAGGGTTTTAAGAAGAGATTGGATAACCATCTGTCCAGAATGGTATAGGGCTGGGATGGCAAACCTATGGCATGCCTGCCACAGGTGCTGTATGGAGCCATATCTGCTGGCATGGGAGCATTGGCCAGCTGATTTTCGACCTTCCGGAGGGCTGGGGGAGGCTGTTTTCACACACACCGCTAGCCTAGATCCTGATGTAATTTTTACAGATTTAGCTAGTGGATTTTAACATTTTTTACCAGTTTTAATTATATTTTAGCACAGGGCACATTTAATTTAATTATATTTTAACGTTATGATTGTATTTATTACAGTTTGCTTGTTGTATTCTTTTTAATTTTCCTGTGCACCGCTCTGAGTCCCATTGGGGAGATAGGAGCGGTATAGAAATGGAAATAAAGTTAAAGTTAAAAGTGAAAAGGCTTCAGGAAAGCCTCTGGGATCCATTTCCAAACTTCTGTTGTGCCTGTTGTTTCCCCGCCTCAGGCTCTGGAGGTGTTCCTGGGGTCTGGGGAGGGTGAAAATGGCCTCCCCCAGCCCCCCAGAGGAAATCCCAATCTCAGCTTGGAGGCAAGCCATGCAGCATGTGTGTGTGTGTGAATTGTGTATGTGTGTGTGTGGGGGGGGGGTTGTGCATGCACGAACATGTGGGAAGCACACTTTGCATTATGGGTTCGCCATCGCTGGTCGGAGGCCTCCTGCTTGGGCAGGGTTACATGACTCTGGCTTCCCCTCGGAAGGGAGCCCAAAATGATCACATGACCCTGGGGCACACCACTTTGCCAAGTGTCCGAATGTTGAGCCCATGGGGATGGCTGCAGTGGTCATCAGTGTGAAAAATGGTCCTACGTCATTTGTGAAGCATCTTTGTACTACTATCAAACTGCCAGAGAGAGGGGAATTCCAAACATACCTGTGGCCGGAAAGGAATCTCAAGCTGGCCTGTGATTGCGCATGTCTAAACTACCGTCTCTCATTGGCTGTGTGATTTATGACGAAGGCTGAGGGGAGGACGGTAATGCGGGCAAAGTTCAGCAGCAGATAAAGAAAGCAAAAAAAGATGGCTGCAAACAAGAAACGCCTAATGAGGAATGCCTAATGAAGCTGTTAATAGATCACTGCTTTTTGTATTATAGTATCGGGACGCTTATTATGAAGCAGGCATCGTTAGGGTCCTTGACATCATTCTTAAGCTTCTTGTTGTCGAGTCCAAATTTGACAAATGTGTAGCCGTTTTATTTAGCTCTCTATTGTACTCATTGATTCCTTTTCTTTCTCTTTACTATGTTAAGGAGGGGGGGGGGTTCAGGCTCACCACATTCTTAAGGTGGGAGGGGGGAAGGAGCGAATAGATAGTGAGGATAGTTTTGGCTGGGTGACCTTCCTTCCTGTGGGAACAGAGACTGCTCCTGGAGGTACTGATAACCATCTTTAAAGCGCTCCATGGCACGGGACCTGGGTATTTGCGAGACCGCCCCCTACCACACACCTCCCTCCGTCCTGCCCGCTCGCACAGGGAGGGCCTCCTCAGGGTGCCGTCTGCCGGCCAATGCCGGCTGGCGACCCCCAGGGGAAGGGCCTTCTCTGTGGCGGGTCCGGCTCTCTGGAACGACCTACCCCCCCCAAGATTCATACCATCACGGACCTGCGCCTCTTCCGCCGGGAGCTTAAAACTCACTTTTTCCATCTGGTTGGCCTGGCTTAGATTTTAATAATAAATTGTAGGGATTTTAGTAAGGGTTTTTAGATGGGTTTTAAAGATGTTTTTAGCACGGGTTTAAATTTAATATATTTTTATTGTAGTTATATTGTATTTTTGTATTGTTTTTAATACTTGCCTGATCGCCGCCCTGAGTCCCTTTGGGGAGATAGGGCGGGATATAAATCCAATAAACTTGAACTTGAGAGAATGGAAGGTGGGAGTTTGAAGACACCGGTCAATGTGGATGGAGTGTTTATTGCAGAGTGTGACTTTTGAGGGATGTTTCTGATTTACAATATTATGTGGTGTAATTGCGGTTTGTGTCCGATCAGGAATTACAACAGACTTTACCCATTTGATGTCTACCTTAAATAAAAAGAATTTGTTTTCGAAGATGGACTTTGCACATTTCTTCTTTGGATGGGTTTCGTTACTTGGAAACCTGACACTTGTAACTTTGAAGGAGCAATAAACGAATGGGTTGCTAAGTGGAGGACTATAGAGAATATTTGTGACTGGTTGTTAAGCAAGGACTACCTCTACGTTGCCATTAAACCCTTTGTCCGTTTCAAAGCCACCCAAGGAACGCAAATGCTAAGCAGAACGGCCGTTTCAAGGCCCAGCAATCTGACTCTGCTGCAGGTGTGCGCCTTTACCTGAACCACGGAGGGGCACAGGCGCTGCTTCTCGTAGTGAGCCGGCTTCATGCAATGGCGGTTCTTGTTTTGCCCTCGCAGCCTCTTCCGTCTCGCAGGCTCTGGCGCGCTCTCACCGGCGACGGACACTTCCGCAGGCTTCTCCTCCCGGGCCCCATCAAGTTCCAGCTTCTGCAGCTTGACAGGCGGCTCCCCTCGCTCAGCGCCCTGAAGATCGTTCTTGGCTCCATCTGGATCTTTCCTCGGCTTCTCTCCCTTCTCGAGGTGGGCGTGGAAGTCCTCTTTCGTGCAGCGGTACCTCAAGGGGGAAAGGTTGCAAGACCTCTGTTAATTAAAGGTAAAGGTTCCCCTCGTGCATACGTGCCAGTCGTTCCTGACTCTAGGGGGCGGTGCTCATCTCCGTTTCAAAGCCAAAGAGCCAGCGCTGTCCCGAAGACGTCTCCGTGGTCATGTGGCCGGAATGACTAAAGGCCAAAGGCGCACGCAACGCTGTTCCCTTCCCACCAAAGACGATTCCTATTTTTCTACTTGCATTTTTAACGTGCAAATTTTGAACTGCTAGGTTGGCAGAAGCTGTGACTAGTCACGGGAGCTCCCTCCATTAGGTGGCGCTAGGGATTCGAACCGCCAAACGGCTGACGTTTCTGATTGACAAGCTCAGCGTTTTAGCCACTGAGCCGCAGCGTCCAAGCTCAGTTAATTGGGGGGTTTGAAATGTCTTTTGTCACTTCATATTCCATCTGGTCTCCAGTTCCCCGCCCCCCTCCCAAAAAATCTATTCACCAAGCTGGCGAATCCCAAGGATATTTTAATTTTACGGTTAGGTTTTGTGCGCGACTGTCCCAAAGGTGCTTCTTCGAAAGGCAACTGGACACTGTTTTTCTGTGTAGATGTTTCATTTCTCATTGAAGGAGCTTCTTCAGCTTTGAAGATTGAACCGAAGAAGCTTCTAGGATGAGAAGAGAAATTTTGGCCGCTGTACTGCAAAAAAAAAGATATGGAGACTTTGGGAAATAGTGCCGAGAAGAGCAACTAAGATGATTAAAGGCCTGGAGACTAAATCATACGAAGGACGGCTGCAGGATTTGGGGTTTGGCCAGGATAGCAGCATTTCAAGTATTCGAGGGGCTGTCCCAAAGAAGAGGGGGTCAACCTATTCTCCAAAGCACCAGAAGGCAGGAGAAGAAGCAATGGGTGGAAACTAATCAAGGAGAGAAGCAACCTGGAAGGTCTCCTTATTTCCAGGTGGAACCTCTCCTTGGTCAGTTTCCATCCATTCTTCCTTGTCTGGCCTTCGGATGCTTTGGAGAATAGCTGGACCCCTTTCTCCTCTCTGGGGCAGCCCCTCAAATATTGGAACTTAATAACGATTAACAGAAAGACGGGTTTTAAACAAACACACACACACACACGGGGTGTTACTGCTGGTTCGGCGTGCAAAACATTTCCTGACAGTGAAGATAATTAGCCAGTGGAACCCCTTGCCACCAGAAGTTGTGGGTGCTCCATCAGTGGAGTTTTTTAAGAAGAGACTGGACAGTCACTTGTCTGAAATGGTCAAAGGTCTCCTGCTTGAGCAGAGGGCTGGACTAGAAGACCTCTACCACACACATACACACCACTCATGGGAAGGGACCTTAAGAGGTCTTCTAGTCCACAGACACACACACTCTCTCTCTCTCACACACACACCCACACACATACAGAGGAAGGGACCTTCAGAGGTCTTCTAGTTCACTCTTTCCCACAGGAAGGGACCTTCAGAGGTCTTCTAGTCCACTCTTTCCCACAGGAAGGGACCTTCAGAGGTCTTCTAGTCCACTCTTTCCCACAGGAAGGGACCTTCAGAGGTCTTCTAGTCCACTCTTTCCCACAGGAAGGAACCTTAAGAGGTCTTCTAGTCCACAGACACACACACTCTCTCTCTCTCACACACACACCCACACACATACAGAGGAAGGGA